>PVIA01005814.1:0-108469 GCA_004024845.1 Tonatia bakeri
GGGGTAGGACATCCTGGTATTTTCTGAACACCTTGAGTTCTGGACCCCATTTTAAATGTCCATTTGGGGTCCCCCCCTCTTGGCTGCACCCTGTAACAATTGTGTTTGCCTTTGCCTAAACAACTAGTGTATTTGTGTTACAAATAAATTACAATTAAATTATATATTTAAAAAATGTGTATATGTAAATACTAATAGAGTATGTAAACATACTAAAAAACCATCCTCTTCAAAAAAATGACTGTTTGGTTAATGGAGAGGGCTTACAGTTTTTAGCCAAAATAAATGGAGGTAAGTTTTATTTAAGTTTACAGTATAGTTTTAAAGGAGTGTGGGTGGTGAGAAACAGGGGATCTGCTCTCTCCTTTTTTAAAGAACTCAATATGTATGTAGGTAGTTACTATATTTCTTTTTTTTTTTGTTATTGAAATACAAAATAAGGATTTATTTATTTATTTATTTATTTATTTATTTTTTCCTTTTAGGAAGAGTGACCTTCCTTAAATGAATTTTTCAAGAAAACTTTTTAAAATTTACTTCAGCTTTCATTATTTTACTTAATCTTAGGAGATATGGTAGTTACTATATTTCTAAATGGAAAGAAACATAGATATTAATTAGAGCTATGAAAGCCTAATAACGTGGGTGAGTGGTGAGAAGAAATTTAAAGACACTTTCTTGTTCTGTTATTCTAGATATGGGGAAGTCTTTAAATTTTACATTTTATAAATGAACAAAATGTACATATAATCTGAAGTTTACCTATTTCTAATACGATATTTGATTCCTTTTTATAACCCATCCCCAAAAGGTCACACAGTCTAAACCTCTCCAGTGGTAGAGAAGTCACTCCACCAACAAAGACTGTTCAGTCTCAGAGAGCTGTGCCAAAGGACCAATAGCATGCTTTTCAAACTTTAAAGCCTAATGCAAAAGAAGTTTATTTAATACCATCATAGTACTAGACCCTGGTAAGCCCCAGGTTCATGGGGGTATTAGAGGTACACCTCAAGTGTTTTTCAGTGGATTGCCAAGCCAGGTGACACAACCAAGAACCTTTTTCTCAAGAGTGCACCCATATTCCCAGTAGGGAAAGGAACAACAGCAAAAACTTGCTAAGTTTAATTCAGTTATAAACATATTTACTCTTAGAGATGAATCTCCAAACAAACTGCTGATATTTAAGGAGCTGAGAAATGTTTTGTTTCTGTTGTTCTCCTTCGTCACATCCGAAGAGTGATTTCTACTATCAAAACAATCCAGGCATTGTGGGTAGTTTTTACTCCAGGAAATGAACACACAATGTCCTTGACTATTTCTTATGCTCTGTTCTAATATGGTCAACATACCACTTGTTTTCAGTTTATTCCAGAACAGGAACATGAAATTACCTGCTTAAATTAAGGAACAATTGGAGCAAATATTGATGGCAAGATTCTGACTCAGAATCTCTTCACAAGCTCTGACAACTCTTAGCCCCTTTACTACTTCCATTGTTCACGGGAAAAAGAAAATGGATCTTGTTCAAATCACAGGCAATTCGCTTACTTATACTTTGACATATTTGCCCAGAATGGTTAGCCTGGATTTAGAAACAACCTTGCCAAAGAAGAAAATACAACTTCTTAGCCTTTAATCAATTCTTCTCTAAACCCAAGAAACACCAAAAAAATGATTTTTCCATGTCTAATAAGTAACCAGTTAGCACTACTTTCTTTTTATGAAGTCTATTCTATTATTCAGACGCACTGCTACCTAAGAGAAAAATAACTACTAAAGGAAGTTTCCTTGAGAAAACTCCTTTTATCCCTACACAGTAAGTCCTCACTTAACATCCTCAATAGGTTCACAACACATAACAAAGCCAATTTTACCATATGCTAATTAATGTAAACAAGAGTTAATTTCCTGCAGCATCTCATCATGAAACAATGCTAAACAAAATGACATCAGTCAAAGACCTGCTATACTTTCCCCCAAACAAAAACTACAGAATCACTTGGTGTGAGCAAGGGCATTTTAATTTCTATCTCACTAATTAGTCTAACACCATACAAACTTCCAGTACCACCAAGCACAAGCAAACTAGCAGACAGCCATTATCACATCCAAACTTCTGATTCTAGCTGATAAAGAGATGTTTATCATCTCTGGTATTTATTATCTCTGATGTTTTAAGACCTCAGAAAAGAAACTATCATTTAAGAAACTAAAAATCACTCCTTTACTCTTGTTCTTATTAGACTTTCTGCATGCAGCTTTGCAACCACCTCGCACTCCTTGCTGCTGGAGCCACATCCCACAGCCAGTCTATCTGCCTGGTCCCCAGCTCCCAATGGCCCCTTCTGCTGCTCTGTCCTCCTAGTAATCCAATCACTTTTCTTCCTATATTCCAAGAACTGATTTAATGCCTATGTCCTGAACTGTACTACCTGCCAGTTAGCGACCAGACCAAAGGTGGGGAACAAGAAATGGTGGACAGTACACATGACATGACTAACCTGTTGTAACCAGCTGTTTCATAACCTGTCCTGCCCACGTGGCTCAGATTGCACAGCCTGGCTCACTCCGACAGACTTGTTCTTGACTCAGCCTAACTATTTATAATGGGTATGGTTTCCCTGGCTACCTGCCTTATACCTAAAACTTCCTACTGAAGACAGAAGAGTAACATTACTAGATTTTATGACTTCCCCCACTCCTGTAGCAGAGGGGGGAAAAAGATAAATAATCTAAACTAAAACACCCCAGTTCAAAACAGAGTAAAGTATGGGGGAGTGGGGAGGGCAGGAACCACTAAATAAGAGTTTTACTCATTAACTCACCAAATTTTACAAATAGTCAGCAGAGAGTGTGGCAAGGAAAGTCTCAGTGTTCCACCATAATGGGGCATTCCCTAAACATCCATTTATAAAGAAACTTCCAACGTTTCTGGAGTGCAAGAACTAGGCCTATCAGCGTGTGTTCTGTATGGGAACAAAACTTCCCTAACATCCTGAGCACATATGATTCTGATTGTACATAGAGTTTCTGGGCGTGAAAATAGTATTTTTTCATTCCTAGTTTCTGGTTGTGCTCCAAGACTACTTTCCTTATCAAGTTATCTTTACTGAGATCCTTTTTGGGGATGAGGGAGGAGGACCTTTTAAAGACTTTTGTGAAAATACTTGCACATATACATGTCAACATTTTAAGTAGTGATACCAAGTGTTCTGAGGTTCTAAAGAGAAAAATGCAATCTAAAACTACCCAATCCTATCAAAATTTCTGCCGTGGGCAATCACCACCGTATCTAAATATATAATTTTTATTACTGACGGGGAGAAAAGGAAAAATTAACACCTGAGAATTTACTATATGCTAGGCATTTAATATATGTATTTTCAACTACATCCTAACAACCCTGATAGGTGAGTAGTATTAATGTCCAAATATTACAGATGAGAAAAGGGGCACTGAGAGGTTAAGTAACTTGTTAAGTAACTTAGGCGTAGCTAAGTGGCAAAGCCAGATCTGAACCCAAGCAGTCTGGCTCCCATATCTGGGCTGCTCTCTGCAATACTATGCTCTACCCTAAAACATTTCCGTCTAAAGCACAAGAAAGATGACTGTTTGAACATTTCTAAGACCCCAGATCATTAATCCTCTTCACAATCCTAGTTATCTTGGAAACTTTACATTATTTAGGAAAAAAACCTGACAGGAAGAAGGAAAAAAACCTTCTTCAATGAAATTAAACTGTCTGGAGAGAATTACAGGCACCACTCACCAGGAATAACGGGGCCCCTCTACCTGCTCACCCTAATGCAAAGCTCACCAGTTGAGAAACCCTGTCTAGGTACAGAGACCCTAGTAACTTTTATATTGCTTCATTCTTCCACTTGATTGGTTAAATCAGAATCAAACATCTGTAACATGAAAAACACAAAGACGCTGACAAAGTTAGAAACAATTCATAAAACAAGAGAACATATTAAAAAGCCTTCCAATTTAGATCCTCAGAGTCAAGACATTGCATCTATAAAGCAAGACAAGAAGCTGTGAAAGGCAAAAAAGAATGAAATTTTGCCCTAGCTGGTGTAGCTCAGTGGAATGAGCAGGGATCTTCGAACCAAAGGTGTTGAGATTCAAAATCTGCTATTTCTGGCCAGCTATGAACACGCTTAAACACCCGGCGAACTGACTGAAGCGTGCAGAACCCGGCTCCCTCGGCCGGCTACGGACACGCATAAAAACCTGAGGCGTGCAGAACCTGGCTCTCTCAGCCGGCTATGGACACACATAATGGCTGCAAATGGCTTATTGAAGCACAAGAAATAATCATGCACAGAAACAGTTTTCTATAGGGAAGTCAAGAAACGGAGTGGCCACTCTCCAAGTAGGTGAGCCGCTCCGGGTTAAACCCCCCTAGTGGGGAGAGCCCCTTCCTTTGCCCCAGTGGGTTTTTATTGAGAAAGTAGACACAGTTTGTGGATTGATAGTCTGGCAGAAGGGATCAAAGGGAACACATATCTTACAAGGATGTTAACAGAGTTTCTGTTTGTGATTCCAGGCAGAGATTGGAGTTTTATCACATGAAGGGACTACAGTACAGGTTCCAAAGGTTTCTTGACTGTGCCTTCAAATTGCAAGTTAATAAAATCCTCCAGCAAACAGATCTCACAGGATCTTGCATATTCTTTATCCCAGGCCTGATTACCCCGGGGGTCTGCCGTCTCCGGTCTGAGCTGCCCCTTTAGGCTGTTTGCTAAGTCCTGAGAAGGGCTGGAGACAGAGGCAGCAAGGAGACTTGGATTTCTCACATCTGAGTACAAAGACTCAGGCTAAGAGGGCGCAGGGGTAGATGCCGATCACCCCTTCCTTTCCACAACCCCTTCATTTATTTCCACAGTCTCGTGAGTCTTATTCCACAGAGGCCTTTACAAGATCAGCCCCTGTCTTAGGTCCATTCTCTATCCTAGAGAATTGTTACCCGTCATTGGTAACAGATCTAGCATTAAAGGCCAGGCACAGAACAGGTAGCGTTCATGCCAAGGGAATAAGTTTTGTCTCCTTAGTGGCTCCTCATCCGGAGGTCTCTCACTCAGCCTAAGTCACAGGGGGTCACAGCTTCCTGAGACCAGGCAGGGTGGCCCTCAACACAAAGGGTAGCTGGTTTGATTCCCAGTCAGGGCACATGCCTGGGTTGCAGGCCAGGTCCCCAGTAGGGGGCATGTGAGGTGCAACCACACATTAATGTTTCTCTCCCTCTCTTTCTCCTTCCCCTCTCTCTAAAAATAAATAAATAAAATCTTTTAAAAAAATAAAATAAATTATTTTAAAAAAATAAAATTTTTCTCTAAAAAAAAAAGACAGAATAAGGTTTAAAGTTGTAGAAACAAAAATCAAGGAAGCAGACCAAAACAAAAAAAAAATATCAAAGGAGACACAAAACATCAGTCCAGGAAGTCAACATTTGACTAACAAGAATTCCAGAACAAAAAAGAGGAAGTTTTCAAAGAAATATTAATTTTCTACAACTAAAGGAATAATAAGTTAATAGAAGAAGAGTTTATATAAGTCTTCTAATTAGTATGGCCCACTCAGTGCTCAAATGAATAGAGGCCCACTCCAAGACATTGGGAAATTTCAGACAACAAAGATAAAATATATAAAAGCTTTCAGAGAAAAGGTAGCTTATATACAAAGGAAGAAGAATCAAAAGGGCCTAAGACATCTCACCAATAAGGACACTAGCCAATGATGGCACAACACCTTTGAAGTTCTGACTGAAACTTCAATTTAATCTAGAATTAAACTTATGTTCAATCTAGAATTCTATTCCCACTTTAGAAATAGAATAAAAATATTTTCAGACATGGAATTACTCATACATGTCTGTACCTCCTATACATCTTATCTTAGTATGTACCCCAGGAAAACAAGGCAAAAAAAAAAAACAAGAAAGAGGAATATATGGGAAATAGTATAATGAAGGCAAGTGATAGGATGGTCAGCTGAGCAGCAATTCTAAATAAAGCCCAACTGATGGAGGGCATTGGGAGGAAGGTAAGTATGACAAAAGGAGACACTAGAAATTTGATACCATCTTTCCGAAAATGGAAAAATTAAGGAAGCTTTAGAAACAAGTAATACAAAAAGAAAGAATACGAGTGAGAACACTGATATGGGGAGGCAACCTGTGCTAACTCTGGAGAACTGCCCTCTCCTCATTCCCAGTACAAGTGATTCAAATGGGGCTGATCTCATACCCATCTCCAAGGGCAGGCATATTACCAGGCTCTACCAATTCTCATCGAATTCTCTCCACCTTGCCTTAGTAATTTGCTCAGAAGGAGGAGGACCCTGAAAACAAAGCTGGAGGGAGGAAAGCAGCCACAGTAAAAGACCAACTCTTCGCAACAAGTTTTGAGCACCTGGACCCAATCCTATTCACCTTCTGAACTCTTAAGTTCCGGGGAAAAAGACTTCCTTTTTCACTTAAATTACGATTAAGCTGGATTTCTAACACTCACAAGGATCCCTAACTAAAATACTCTTTCAAAGCAAGAAGTCAAAAGATACCATCTACTGTTAGTGAAATAAAAATATGCACACAGTATTTATCAAGGGGACCAGAGAGCTAAAAATGATATATCAGAGAGGAGGTGGTGAATGGGGTAGTAGTGGTGGTGGGAAATAATTCTTCATAGGTCTCTACGTCTTATAAGCAAGGCACTGTTTGCTCTTTGTTCTGAACGGTATTTTCAAGGATGTTCATATAGCAGACAGCCTTGGACAAAAGAAAGTGTCTTCCTCCAATGCAGAGAGCAGGCATACTTACTATCTCTCCCTCTGGAGCAGTAGCAAAGGACAGTATTGTAAAATATCTGAAATCCCTAAACTCGCAGTTTTCTCAAGTAACAAAACCCACTAGGTAAACAGGTGTTATTTGGCCCTCTCTGCTGTGCTCTGTGGGCACTGAGGCTCAGGACACTGGCACAAATGAATGCTCACACTCTTACCACTGCTATGGCTGAGTAATACTGTATGTACTTCATCTCTGCCCCTGCACTGGCCACCAACACGAGTCTGTGCCTCCTACCAGCAACCATAAAACTGTGACAGGCTAACTTCAGGGAGAGAGTAAAATCTCAGACCCTTCACAATTCTTGACAAGTGGTAAATGGTAGCTAAATCTTTACTATCACTGCAGAAAGTCAATAAATAATGCTTAAAACTGATAAATCAGGAAATGGAGGAATAAGCACATTAAAATGGGGGTTTATCACTAGAAGAATCAAACACAGGAACAACTGAACCAGTCCCCCTTGGGAGAGGGAACTGAGGTAGGGAGGTGTGAGTGGGACAAGGGGATTACTGCTTTCATCATAAACTCTTCTGAACCATTACATTTTTCACCCACCATGAACATGTATTTAAGAAGTGTTGCTGGCTACTTCAAAGGGCAAAAAAAAAGTGTACAATTGGATGTGAGCATCAAGAAAAGTACCTAATTAACTATGATGTTCTCATCACAGTTCTAGAAATCTAGAGAAGAAACACTCTCTCACCAATGATCACCTCAAGCCAGAGAACAGTCTCAATGTATCACCAAAAAAGTACCCCATGTCTTGCTTTGGAGAATTGAAAAAAAAAAAAGTGATTCTAATAGCCATGTACACAATAATGTCCTACCACCTCTCCTATGCAAAGCAAATTACTGGCTTCAGTATGTAACTGTGTGTACTTAAGCATAATTTCCCACAATTATAGATTCTGATTTACCCATTTAAATCACCACTGTTTTAAAACTTAATAAAATTAATTTATGATACTGGAAATAATCAGGTATAGTCTGCCATTCCTTAGAACAGAGCAGAAGTATTTTTTATGGCAGGGGGAAAAATATGCTATTTTACAAGGAAAAAAAATAGAAAAATAGCTCATTAAGGTACAAAAAGTAATTCACATTAAATAATCAAAATTTTCTAACAGAATTTTGCAATTAAGTTATTTGGTGTGGTAGGCAGTGAATGACTGTTTCCATTAGTATAATTTTATACAAATTACAGGGATGTTTTTCTCTTAAAAATCTAGAACAGGAAAACCTAACTATTGTCTACCCCTCTACACCTCCACTAAATTATATTTCCTATACAGCCACATTATAACTTTTGCTTTCCTACTGAATCTTACTGTTAGGGAAGATGAAGGAAGAAGAGCAAACAAATTCTGCCCCAGAGTTCAGTTAAATTGTTTTTGAGCTAAAGTAAGAAGATCTGGTTAGAAGCCAGCTCTAGTTCTGTTTATAATATGCTTTATTTAAATTAACACCGATAAAGGCCACTTATTAAGTATAAGAAATACTTTTTTTCCTGTCCTTTGGCTCACTGGTTCTTCATTGCTTTAAAAAAAAAATACAGAGATATACAGAAGTCCGACTTCTAGATGAAGTGGGATGATACCACACTGAAAGTATCTCAAAGTCTCTATCTTTACAGCACAGAGATTAGCCCTTGAGTTTCTTTACCTAAATACATAATAATTTCAAGAGCATTCCCCCAAGCCCCTGAGGGACCAAAACACTGCTATTAGTAGTCTAATAATTTTTCCACCACATTCCCAAAATACACTTCAATTACAGAAAAAAGTGTGATCTATCAAGCACAAGGTGCTATGCTGTGTACTACGAAGAGGTCTCTGCTCTCCAAGGTCTCACATCATGTGGTACGAAAAAACATAAGCATATACATCTTTTTTCATGCCATTTCCTACCTCAAAATTAGGTACAGCTCATAACACATGGCTGCACAGAAAATTACTATGAATTTTTCTTCAAGCCCAAATATTATAAAATTAAAAAGCACATTTTAAAAACACTCATTATTCTATAAAAATTACAACTTTAAGGCCCTGGCTGGCATAGCTCAGTGGATTGAGCACAGACTGCAAACCAAAGCATCACAGGGTCAATTCCCA
Source organism: Tonatia bakeri (assembly GCA_004024845.1). NCBI lineage: Eukaryota > Metazoa > Chordata > Mammalia > Chiroptera > Phyllostomidae > Tonatia > Tonatia bakeri. Next base: position 8,962 of record PVIA01005814.1, read on the forward strand.
GTCAGGGCACATGCCTGGGTTGCAGGCCATGGCCCCCAGCAACCACACATTGATGTCTCTCTCTCTCTCTTTCTCCCTCCCTTCCCTCTCTAAAAATAAATAAATAAAATCTTAAAAATATTTTAAAAAATTACAACTTTAGCAGAATATATTTTATAAAATTTAGCTGAGCCCACTTAGCAACTGAAGTAAAAGGTTAGAAAGTTGATAACCACAAGAAATATTCTATGAAAGAAACCAGATATCCAAACAAGAAAAAGCTGAAGCTCATCACCAACAAACCAGTACTACAACAAATGTTAAAGGAGCTTCTTTAAGAAGAAAAAAAAAATTTTAATGAATAAGAAAATATTGCAAAGAAAAAATTCTTATTGGCAAAAGCAAACATGTCATAAAAGCAGTGGATCAAGGAATACTAAAGCTACTACAAAGACTTAAAGGCAAAAGTAGGAAGACCATGTGTAATTACAACAGTAAATTAAGGGAGACACACACATACACACAAAAGAAGTAAAAAATGACAAAAACAGCCCTGGCTGGTGTAGCTCAGTGGATTGAGCGCGGGCTGCGAACCAGGCATCGCAGGTTCGATTCCCAGTCAGGGCACATGCCTGGGTTGCAGGCCATGTCTCCCAGCAACCGCACATTGATGTCTCTCTCTCTCTCTCTCTCTCTCCCCCCCCCCCCCCCCCCCCCTTCCCTCTCTAAAAATAAATAAAATCTTAAAAAAAAAAAATTTAAAAAAAATGACAAAACATAAACAAGGAGGGAGTAAAAATGGTAATGGTTTTAGAATGTGTTCAAATTTCAGTGACCATCAACTTAAAAAAGACTGCTATCCACATAGCTTAGTAAAATAAGAAACACAGTAATCACAAACCAAAAATCTACAAGAGATATACAAGAAATAAAGAGAAAGGAATCCAAACACACCACTACAGATAGTCATCAACACACAAGAGAGCAAGAGAATCAAAAGGGAACAAACAAGAACTACAAAAACTATCAGACAACAATAAAAGGGCAATAACTATATACCTATAATTACTTTAAATGTAAATGGATTCAATGCTCCAATCAAAAGATGAATGGATAAAAAAGATGTATTACATATATACAATAACATATTACTTCGCCATAAAAAAATACTGCAATCTTGTCATTTGAGACAACATAGATGAACCTAGAGAGTATTATGTTAAATGAAATTAGGTCACAGAAAGTCAAATACCACATGATCTCATTTATATGTAGAATCTAAAAAAATAAAACAGAAACAAACTCCTAGATACAGAGAATAAACTGATGGTTGCCAGACAGGGGGTGGGGGGCAGGGAGGGAGGAGGATTGGGGCCGGGTGGAAAAGATGAAAGGATTAAGTAGTACAAATTGGCAGTTACAAAACAGTCATAGGGATGTAAAGTACAGCTTAGGGAACACAGTGAATGATATTATAATAAGCACATATGGTGTATGGTGGGTGCAACACTTCCCCGGGGAATCCCTTTGTAAATTACATAAATGTCTAACCACTGTGCTGTATACCTGAAACTAATATAACACTGAATGCCAACTGATTTTTTAAATTTTTTTAAAAATTTTAAGGAACCGCCCTGGCTGGTGTAGCTCAGTGGATTGAGCTCGGGCTGTGAACCAGGCATCGCAGGTTCGATTCCCAGTCAGGGCACATGCCTAGGTTGCAGGCCGTGGCCCCCAGCAACCGCACATTGATGTTTCTCTCTCTCTCTCCACCCCTCCCTTCCCTCTCTAAAAATAAATAAATAAAATTTAAAAAACAAAAATTTTTAAGGAACCAAATGGAATATATCTGTTTACTAGCTTCTTTCCTCCCAAATAAGTTAAAGGGTACTTTAAGTTGAAACCATGGGTTCAAAAGGTGAGTGGATTAAGATGTACAAATTGCCAGTTATAGAAACAGTCATGGGATATTTAAAGTACAGCACAGAGAATATAGTCAATAATATTGTAATAACTAAGTATGGTGTCAGATGGGTAGATTAATTGGGGTGATCATTCTGGAAGTTACATAAATGTCTAATTACTATGTTACACACCTGAAACTAATATAACACCATACATCAATTGTAATTGAAAAAAACGTTTTATTAGCTGAAAACATGTTTCTAAGGAATGTACGTGATAACATATGTGAGAGAAAAGAGAGGACAAAAGTAATGAATTTTAACCTTATCTACTTTTTAATTGAGAGAGTAACTCCTAAAAAACACATTACTTGCTGTCTTCCTGTGAAGTATTTATGGGTAGAAGGGTCTCTCTTTTCACCTATCAATCTCTTCCTCTTAGCACTGGCCTAAATAAAATGAAAATACACTGTAATGTGCTTCAACCAATTTGGCATTATATTAGCTGGTTGTATAATCCATGTTTTCAAGGCATCTTGAGCTAGAGTAGAAGTACTTTCTCAACTCTACCTATCAGGCACATTAAAGCTTCCCTCTGCCACCATGTTTTACCTGTTAGCAAATACAAACTCGCTGTCAGCCCTGGCTGGTGTGGCTCAGTGGACTAAGCACTGGCATGTGAACCAAAGGGTCACTGGTTCAATTCCCAGTCTAGGGTACATGCCTGGGTTGTGGGTTAAGTCCCCAGTAGGGGGCACTTGAGAGGCAACCACACATTGACATTTCTCTTTCTCCCTTCCCTCTCTAAAAAAATAAAATCTTTAAAAAAAATCGGTGTCAACAAAGATGTGAAATAATAGGTGTACTCTCAAACTACAAATGCTTTTTGGCCCAGCAGTTCCACTTCTAGAAACTTATTCCACAAGACAACCTACGGACAAGGTTATTCACTGCAGCACTGTTTCTAATAGAAAAGGATAGTAAAGACTCCACTTCGCAATTTCTCCTGCATTCAGATGTGACACTAAATTCTGGCTAATACAACATGATTGGGAGTGTTGTAAAGTGGCAGCTTCTAGAAATCTTCCTGCAAAAAAGAAAAAAAGAAAGGCTGGCATGTAATCTTTGCCCTTTCTTGCATCCTGCAGCTTGAAATGGGCTGCAAAAACTGGAGATCCAGCTAGGTGGAATGAGAACGCCAGCAACACACAGAAAGTGCGCAGGCAACTGAGGGAGGGGGCATGAGGACAGGCCAGAGGGCTCTCCCCTCGCCGCAGCCTTTGTTCGTACATCTGTCAAAGCTCATCCAACGGTCTGCTTAGTCCTGTGCATTTCACTGTATCTGTTAGGCCTCAAAACAAAACAAAAAAACAAGAAAGAGAAAGCAACAGCTCGAGTGCTTACACTAGCCCTAGATCACCTATCTGACCCCAAGACTTCGTTTAGCACACTGTTGCTTTAGGTTTTCTATCACTAACACATTCTTCACGTACCACTATATAAAACACACACACACACACACACACACACACGATCAATTTAAAAAGGCAAGATCAGAGTATGTAGAATACGCGACCATTTGTTTTTGTTCTGTAAGGTAGGGAAAATAGAATTGGTTGCCTCTGCTTAAAGTGTGCCTGAGGAACAGAAGGGAGAAAACACTCTATGCACCTTCTGCATTTTGAACCATGTTGAACACACCAGCTACTCAAAAATAAATAAATAAATGTTCTTTAATCCTGTTAAATATTCCATTTTTTTCTAAATTTTAGTACATGAAGATTTTAATGATTTGAAGACTTATACTGACTTTAGTTTCGAGATGATCCCACATTGAAATAATTACCCCAAGAACAACGAGACAAAAATGTGGCAAAAGAATAAAAAAATGTTGGAAGGGGGAAAAAGGGAAGGAGAGTGCTGAGAATTCTTCTTTCATGGGAAAAAGGCAAGAAAAGAATTGGGCTTATTCTACTGCCAGAAATATATACTCTGTATCTTTTAATTTCTCATTATCTGCTTTAGTGAAGAACAAACAAAAGCAGCAACATGGCCAACAAGGCTTTTTCTTTGATTAGCTGAAGGAATCATACAAAAGGTTCTTTTTTCTCATTAAAGGAGTACAGCTTATGAAGAATTATGTTTTAAAAAGTAACATGAAAGTCTATGAATCAGATTGGAAATTTAAATAAAACAAGAATTTCTTAGAAATTTATCAAACTGAACTTAGGTGGTTTTCTTAACACTTTTAAAAACTGCTTATGTAAAAACCCTCTTACCTTTTTCATGGTATACACAATATAACAAAAGAGTTACTCAAAATCTACTGCAATCTTAAATACACCATTTAATTTTATATTGGTTGCCCAAGTCTCAGCCTGTACATACATACATGTATTTTTACATATGATTATGATTTTTATATATGATTTTGTATTAGTGTATATATTTTATATTCCATTTTCTCATACTTATTTCTATGTAATAATTAAATTACACAAAATTTAAAACTGTTCACTTTATAAATATCCATAAAATTTTAGATTTTCATTTTTAAAAGGTAACTCAGTAAGAAAGCCCTTTCTCACACCAATGCCAGATGATGGCTATCCAGGTCTTAGAGGCCACCAACCATCTACTGATCCATTTCAACTACAAACAACCTCTTACATGATAAATACAAGTATTCATACCCAGAAAGGAGACATAATTTACATCCTCTGGCTAATAATAGTATATACAAACATCAAATTGTTTCTGATGGGTTGGAGGGTTACAAACAAATTCACTAACCCTTTAGAAATTCTAGTAACTGGTGTTAAAATTTCATTTGGGGTTTCTGAACACCTGTAGGCATTGACAATAATCATTAACCCCTTCAAAGTACCAGTAAATGCTCCTAAGGGCAAAGATTATATTTTCCAATATAGTTCTTTGTGTTAACCTATAAAGCAGAATTTTGGCAACTTAGACTAAATGAACATTCAAATGCAAAACTGGTGAACGCACTGAACACTAACAGTTTAGAAACAATACACTGCACAGGGAAATAAAATAAAAATGAAGCTTTACTTCTCTGAGTAAGATGTCTACAGTATAAACATACAATACAAATGGCAAATTTCTTAAACTGAGTACTTACATTGAGGGTCACTGATGAAGGCTTGACATGGGTTTTTTTCCTTTTTTTTTTAAAGACTTTATTTACTTTCAGAGAGAGGGGACAGGGAGAGAAACATCAGTGTGTGGGTCCCTCTCGAGTGCCTCCTACTGGGGATCTGGTCTGCAACCCAAGCACATGCCCTGACTGGGAATGGAACCAATGACCCTTTGGTTCCTAGGCTGGCACTCAATCCACTGAGCCACACCAGCCAGGGCCCATGGGTTTTTCCTAAAGGGGAATAGTATCCACTGTTACTTTAATAAACCCATAAGACTAACATGCTTTGCAAGTAGAAAAGTAGGAAACTGTGTTCATTATATTTTTAAATAGGAAAGTGAAAGGGAAAGATTTTCTCCTAACTTCTAAATGATCAATCTGGAAGTGAAAAAAAGGACTAATCAAATTAATTTCATATGGTATTCTACAAAAAATACTAAATAAACAGCATAACACAAGGACAGGGATTACTCAAATTTGATTCTAACAAATTTTACTTGACTCTACGGGAAACAAAGATTAGTTAACTGTAAGACCTGTCCTTAAGGGATTTACTCAAGAAGTCAAAATCTTAAGACTTTCAACAGGAATTCCCCCTGGATAGAATGACTGGTCAAGAGGTAACATATATTTAAAATCAGAGCCAATGAACAAGAGAAAGATTCAACAAGGGTCTGGTAAGATAAATGCTTGGACACACTGGGGGCTCATACAACTAATATTTCAGTAGTCCAACAAATGAGTTGGCAAGTAAATATTAATCTCCAAAATTAATGATACCCTCTAAAGAGTCATGTTCCCCTTTTTATGTCCCTTAAAAGGAAGGGAAATTCATGAGTCTTCCATAAAGGAAGAATTCTTACAAGAAGCTTTATGACTCCTAATTCTCTACTAAAATAATTAAAATTCAAGCAGGAAAGACAAGGTAGACTCACAAAATAAAACAAGGTAACAACTACAGTAAGAATCAAGTGACTTTTCTGGTAATAAACCCAAGAATATATTAAGTAACCGAGAAAATTTTCAATACACAGGCTGAGCCTCTAAATCAATTAAAGAAGGGAAAAAATATTTCATTTTTTAGATTCAGAAGTCAAATGGTAACTAGCATGGCATAAGTTTTCACTTAAATTTCAAGACCATCAACTTTTAAATTTTAAGTGCAAAAATATTTTATACTATAGTCTTCAACTTTTAAATTTTAAGTGTAAAAATATTTTATACTATAGTCTTAAAAATAAATATATGTAACTAGAATGTAAAGTTATGTTTTAATTTGCAAAAAGTTACAACCTCTTGCTAGTAAAACAAAATGTAAACTTTCTAGAAATGTCAATATTTGTTTGGACTAATAATCAATTTTATTAATGATTTTTGCCAAAAAAAGAGAAAAAACCCACAAGGTGTTAAACGATAATACAAAACATAAAATCTTTTTAAAAATTTTATTTTTACTTCTTTTTAGAGAGAAGAAGGGAGGGGGAAAAGTGGAGAGGAGGTGAAGGAGAGAGGGAGAATGGGAGGCAGGGTAGAGAGAGGAGGAGGGAGAGAGAAGAAACACTGATTTGTTGTCCCACTTATTTACGCATTCATTGGTTGATTCTGGTATGTGCCCTGACTGGGGATCAAACCCTAGTGTATCTGACACTACAACCTTAGTGTATCTGACCCAGCCAGAGCTAAAAAATAAATTCTTAAATAAAGGCTACTACTATTTGCCAAATAATATACAGAAGATTTGTAGAACAGTGCTAAGATAAAAAGTGACGCAGGTGAACTAATGCACTGAGCATGGTGCCTGGCATGTAAAACATACAGTACTTTTTTTAGTAAATGAGTCATAAACAGGCCTTGAATTTCCACAAGTTAAAAATATTGGGTGTATAACTAGTTTATTAAGCTAACCATATAACATGTTAAACAAAACACAGGCAAAGAAAATGTCAAATGATACAGAGGATTCCTAAAGCATAAAGCCTACGATCTTCTCTGGACTTATTTGCAGGATCCCTTTTCACCGTCTACCTGCAGTCTCCCGCACTGTGGCGGTGGTGGTGGGGAAGACCGCCGAAACTACAGAAACCTCGCCCCTACAGCTAAACTGTCTGACGGGCAGAAAGTAAAGAGAACCTCCAGAGAATAATTCTGATGACTGAACTTGAAATAAAATCTCTTGCCCTACTTTGGAAACAAGTTTACCTCTCTCAATTCCTGGACAATAGAGCAAATGTGTCTTTTGAGACTTTCTTGTCAAACTCAAATTTCACATTCGGAAACTCCAGCTAATCAATAATTTCTGACTGTAGTTGCAACACTGATTTTACAACTACAAAGAGACAACTTTATAAACAATACTAACGTCAAAGAAAACTTAAAGCTACAAATTTAAATAGCCCAGGTATGTCCCTAAAGATTTAAAAAAAAAAAAAAAAAGCTAAGCCTTTAATTAATTATGTGTCTATAGTTTAGGGACATAAAATATGAAGCTTAGAATTTAGTAGGGGAGATAAAACTAATACACATAACATAATTAGCAATAAATAATGATATTTAATGAAGTGCTAAGTGCCTGAGTACTCAATATACACCATAGGAGTTCAGAAAATGGAAAGGCTCCAGAGGGATTGGCGATTCCAAGGAGGTTTTACCAGAACAGACTTCTTATAATGGATGATTACATTTAGACAAATGGAAAAGGGAAGGCAAGGCTGAGGAAACTGCTAACTAAGTGCCAGGTCTGTTGCAGGCAGTCCCAAAGACATGTGAAGGAGGAGGATGGGATGCACCATTTTACAGGAGGTCTAAAAAGTTGCTTTTAAATGTGATGCCACAGAAACCTAGTGCAGGAGAGTAACATCCCAGTGGAATTTTTATTCAATTAACCTGGCAACTGCACAAAAGGACTGAAGGCAGCAGGTAATGGATTATTAAAATTGTAACAGACAATTATAGAAATCTAAATTGAGACTTATCATTGGTCTAGATCTATGCTACCCAATACAGAATCCACTAGCCACATGTGGCTTTTCAGCTCCTGAAATATCACCAGTCTAAAGTGAGATGAGCTGTTAAGTGTAAAATGCACACACAATTTCAAAGACTTCATATGAAAAAAGAATTTAAACTATCTCAATTTTTATATTGATAACGTTGAAATCATGATATTTAGGATATACTGTATTAAATATATTATTAAAATTATTTTCAGATGTTTCCTTTTACTTTTTAAAATATGGCTAAGAAAATTTTTAAGTACATGTAGCTCATCTCTATCAAACTGTTCTCTGGCTAACTCTACTTCCCTAACACCCCCCTCCCCTTCCCATGATTTGTAACAGTTTTAACATGTGCCCATAAATACACACACACACCGCTGTACCAATATATTTTACATGCAGAATAAACTTATGCAAAAATAAATACTGAAATGATGACAAAAATAAATAGAAGTTCTAGTATTTTTCTTTTTGCAATCCAATGGACTATCCCACAGCTCCACTGTGGGGCCTGGGATGTTAGCAGAATGACTGATTTAGCTTCTGTTGTTGATAATTGTTGTTATTCTACTGTTCATATTTTTGATCATCTTCTTTTCCTTAGATAAGTCCCTTTAACATTTCATATAATACGGGCTTGATGATGATGAACTCTTTTAACTCTACCTTGTCTGGGAAGCACTTTCTCTGCCCTTCCATTCTAAATGATAGCTTTGCTGGATACAGTAATCTTGGATGTAGGTCCTTGCCTTTCATGACTCTAAATACTTCTTTCCAGTCCCTTTCTTGTCTGTAAGGTTTCTTTTGAGAAATCAGCTGATAGTCTTCTGGGAACTCCTTTGTAGGTAACTGTCTCCTTTTCTCTTGCTGCTGTTAAGATTCTCTCCTTATCTTTAATCTTGGTTAATACAATTATGATGTGCCTTGGTGTGTGCTTCTTTGGGTCCAATTTCTTTGGGATTCTCTGAGCTTCCTAGAATTCCTGGAAGTCTATTTCATTTCAGAACATAATCATAATCAACTACAGATCATAATGCACTTTAGGTGTTGTTTTTCAATAATATAACATTTTTATTTATAAAAACAATTAAACAACTAATTAAACAATTAAAGTTCCTAGTACTTTCTTAACGTATGGTACTGCATAAAACACAAAGAGGGACCAAACAAAATTTACATAAGTATCTAGATTCACTCCTTTTTCCATGGGCAGCACAAACTCTGCAGGCTCTAGTACGAAATTTTTTCTTTCCACTCGCTGGAATATACGTAGGTTCATGCTGCTTCATATCACCTGACAACCTCTGGGGTGGATCTTTACGAGGTGCTCTCCTTGCACCCCCAGGGGAAGGGCTGGACAGATTTGTCTCTGGTTCCGGAGAGCCTTCATTATTGTCATCTGTTATCCAGTCTCTCGCCACCGATAGCAGAAACTGTTCTTTATTTCCTCTTGGCCTTTGTTGATAGTTTCTATTTCCTTTTTCATGTTGATATAGTTTGCAGTGAGCTCACTGTAGCTTCCCTGTAGTTTCTGGTAGCTCATTGTGAGCTCATTGAGCTTTCTGACAATCATTGCTTTGAACTCAATATCTGATAGTTGAATTGCCTCTATTTCATTTAGCATTCTGAGGCTTTCTCCTTTCCTTTCATTTGGGAATTGTTTCTTTGTCTTCCCATTGTTTGTGAGACTATGATATGCGGAAAATTGTTTATACTTCATTATGATAGCAGAAATTGTTTATACTTCATTTTTGCTTGTGGATCGAGGCACACGAAACACTAGAAAACGCGTGAGCAGTCCTTAACAGATGGTGCGCGAAACACAAGAAAACTCGTGAGCGGTCCTTAAGTTGTTAAGGAGAGGTCTGGAGCATGCTGAGGCCAGATGCTACCTGTTTGAGCAATTTAAGAGAAGTCTGAGGCATAGGCCAAGACAGGCCATTGGTATAGAAATGCCACTGGGGTGGTCGCAGGTGTCAGCATATCATCAGGGCAGATGAAAGCCAGGTTGATGGAGACTCAAACATGGCACTCCCCAGCTGGCTCTGTGGGGGAAGGGTCAGAAAAGAACAATGGCTTCTGCCAGCACTTCTGTCTGGGAGAAAGCTGCCCCTTCAGCTCTAGGCCTGATGCCAGACAGTTCGGTATCTCCCTGTATGTCCCTGGTGCCTTTCAAGCTGCTGCCGCAGCACTAGAACTTATAAGTTTGTGGGCAGGCCCTTTAAGAGGAACTGCCTGGAACTCCAGAAGCCCACCTGTCTCACTCAGCCTCAATTCCTGCTGGTTTTTACAACCAGAAGGTATGGGGACTTCTTATCCTGCCACTGCAACCCTGGACTGGGGGATGTGGTGTGGGGTTAAAACCCCTTGCTCCTCACAGGGCACGTTTCAATTTTTATCTGCCACATGTGAGTGTGAGATCAAATCATTCTGAGTCTCCACCCCTCCTGCCAGTCTCAATGTGGCTTCTTCTTTATATCCTTAGTTGTAGGACTTCTGTCCAGCTAGATTTCAGGTGGTTCTGAATGATGGCTGTTCTGTAGTTTACTTGTAATTTTGATGAAGTTGTGGGAGGATGCTAATACCACATTTACCTGCACCACTATCTTGACTGGAAGCCAACTATATTTTAGTATAACTGGTTTTCTTTTTAGTCCTACGTATTTTATTTAAAAATATTTCTCGGAAAGGGCTCTCTTGAGCAAAATAGTCAAGAGCCCTGCCCTATATAGCTTCTGCAGAAGCACTCTCCTTCCCCTCCTCTGGATTTGATGGCATGAGGACATGGTGCTTGAGGTGTGGACAAACATGCTGTAACCACAAAGGGATCAACACTTGGAAGCAGAATTCATTAAGAAAAGGAAAGAACAGGAGGATTAGGCTCTGATCACATAAATACAAGTAGATCAAGATTCACCTCTGGATTTTTCAGTATTGTCAGACAGTAAATTTGAGTTGGGTTTTCCATTATACTCACAATATAAAAAACTTAAATGGTACAGTTAATTTCAATAGTTACAGTTAATTTCAATTTCTCAGGAAACTTATAACTATACCTATGTCTTTGTATAGAAACAGCAAAATTAGAAAAGGTGTAACTTTGTCACATTGAGGGGATCTGGGGAAAATCAGTTTTTCACAAACTGAGTGTACTGAACACTAAGTACTCACTCCAATCTATTTTCACAAAACTTCTTGTTTTATAGAGGATGGAAAACTAAAAGCTGACGTTTCACATATGACCTAAATGTGGCCAAGCAGGCATACCTGCAAAAGATACACACAGCATCAGCAACATCTATCTGCCAATCACATGTACTAAATTTATCTTAAAAAAAAAAAAAAGGATATGGAGGGTAGAAAGTAATATATAATAATGGCTCTACCCAAGGAAGTTAAACTGCTGCCAAGTATTGCTGCGGCAGCGTTCTGATTCAACAACCGGGCCCATGGTAGCAGTATGCAAGTTCTGTCTGCAATGTCGTTCTAGGGTTGTTCCAAGAAGCTCAGCCTAAACTGTCTATTCAGTCCACTTACAGTTGACATATCACCCTGGCTGGCATAGCTCAGTGGACTGAGCGCAGGCTGCAAACCAAAGCATCGCAGGTTCGATTCCCAGTCAGGGCACATGCCTGGGTTGCAGGCCACGGCCCCCAGCAACCGCACATTGATGTTTCTCTCTCTCTCTTTCTCCCTCCCTTCCCTCTCTAAAAAAAAATAAAATAAAATAAAATCTTAAAAAAAAAGTTTACATATCTTCCTTTCCCAATAAGTCCCATTTGCTACAACTACTTAAGAGCAAATGCTCTTGCTACAGATTCCTGAACAGTAAGTTAAGTACAAAGTAAACAGGGATATACAAAAAAAACCATCTTAATAGCAGTTAGAAACCTAACTGTTAACAGCTTATGGTTTCAGATGTAGGCATGACCTGGAAAGAACTATAATTAACAAGCCCTAACAGGTAAGGCCAGATTACAAGGAGTACCACAAAAAGGTCAAGAACAGAACTTTAGATAGTTTGGATCTAGAAAAGAGTTACCAACAAAGCTAAGAAATCAGAAGAAATCAAAGACAAGCAAAGAACCAAGAGAAGAGAACTCAAAAGATGATGAGGTCTTGACCTGGCTGGTGTGGCTCAGTAGACTGAGCACCAACTGGCCTGTGAACCAAAAGGTCACTGGTTCGACTCCCAGTCAGGGCACATGGGAGTCGAACCAGGTACCTGGCTGGAGACCTGCGAGAGGCAGCCAACTGATGTTTCTCTCTCACATTGATGTTTCTCTCCATCTCTTTCTCCCTCTCTTCCCCTCTCTCTGAAAAAAAATAAAATATTTTTTAAAAAGATGAAGAGGTCTCCTATACAACTAAATACCAAAGATGACAAAGAGGATAAGAATTTAACTAAAAGATCTGTTTTTTGCATTACTCCCTTCCTCAAAAATTATTATTGGGTACTAGATAATGCTCAAACTCCTTCCAAAATTGGGTCCCAACCACCCTGTCTGCATCCATTCCTTTATACCATAACTTCTAATTGCAGTCTATAAAAAAAAAAAAACGAAAGAAAAGAACCTAGATCCTAAAATACAGGCCCAATTCAAGACCCACACCTAGGAAGCTTTCTCTGGCAATAATCAGTTGCATCCTCTGAATCCACGTAACATTTATATCTCTTTGGACACCTAACTAAAACCCAGACTAATTTATAAGCTTAGAAAGAGCAGGGGCTGTGCTTTTTATTTCCTTATGTTCTGTACCCCTAGCATAATGCCATTCAAATGTGCTGCTAACAAAGCAGGCCCTTTGAACAGGTAGTTTCAGAAAGAACAGGCAATAGTGGAAGTAAGATTGCAGGAAGTTAAAAAGTTAATTAAATTGATTAGGACAGGCATGAAAGAACTTTCTGTAGTGACAGTAACGGTTCTATAGTGTGACAAGATTATGGGTTACACAGATATATGTATGAACCTATCCCAACTAAGGGAATGATACACATAAGATCTGTATTTCTCCTGTATATAAATTTTGCCTAAAAAGGAAAAAAAAGCTCATGATAGGCACACTGAAGTATTTAGGGATAAAGTATATTCACTTTAAACTACAACAAAAACATGAGATGAATTAATGAACAGATAGTAGTAAGGGAAGATAGGATGGACAGATAGATAGATAAGCAAATACTATCAAATACAAATTACAGAGCCCTGGCCAGTGTTACTCAGTTGGCTGGAACACTGTCCCATAAACTGAAAGGTTGCAGGTTTGATTCCTGGTCAGGGCACGTGCCTGGTTTCCAGGTTCAGTCCCCAGTCGGAGAGCACCCCGAGGCTACACCAACCGAGGTTTGTCTCCCTCTCTAAAATCAATTAAGCATGCCCTCATGGAGGAATATATATACATGTATATAAATACATGAATTGCAGAATCTAGATTGTGGATATTTAGCTATTTAATGTACAAACAATTCTTGCAACTTTTCTGTGACTGAAAATTTTCATTACAAAATAATAAGAAAAAAAGCAAATAGTGGAAATGAAGGCTATGAGAGGCTCACGTATTTCAGAAGTCTGTCAAAAAACTGACACAGAAGAAGGTACATACATGCCTCCAAGAGTGTGATGTCTAAACTGTCCCTCTTCTAACTACCTCCAATTTTATTTTTTTTCTTTTTTATTTTTTTTTAGCTACCTCCAATTTTAGACTGCATATACAAACTAGTTCTGGCCTCAAGTGCTTATTCTTGCCTCAGAGAAAGAGCTTATTCTCTTAGACTCACTCCATCTATTCTAGGACAATCCAAATCTGTGGATTTTAGACCCTCTGATAATCTGTTCCCCAATCTTTTTACCTGAGTTTCTAAAACTTCCTTAAACCGACCTTGAGACAAGATCTCTGGCCAATCTGGTACAACATAAACGGTGTATCCTCTTGGTCCAATTCTAGCCCCTCAGACCCATGGCCCTCCACGGCAAAGGAATGTTAAAAAAAAGAGTCCTTGCAGCAAGGACAATTCATCTGAGTGCCTGACTAAGTACCTGGCATAGAGGTACTTAAGAAATGTTTGTTGGATTAATGAACCCCATACCTGATAATATACATATACAGCTTAGTTTCACATTTATACCTACACTGTACTAAGAGTAAATATATGCTAGGATTCTGAAGGTAAACATTTACAAAGATCTGAAGCTTCTCTTGTGGAGCGAAACAGAAGATGCAGTTGGAAACGACAGGCTGATAAACTCCCTCAACTATCATTAAGGAACACCTACACTTTAATCATGAATACTTTCCCTGATAACACAGTAAATTCATCAGCTTCAAAATACCATAAGCATGTACTAAAGGAAAGAAGATAAATTATGCAAAGATAAGGATTGACAGGAATTCAATTTCCAAATGACCTAAATGCATTTGGAGTTAATCTGCTCTTTTTTGTTGTTGTTTCCAAAGGACTGCAGATTATGCACTTGCTGAATTTTGCCTTTGTCACACATGACCTAACAAGGAAGGCATTCATTATACCATAGTGGCTTCCCTCAAGTGTCTGGTTCTAAACAGCTGCAAACTTCGGAAGATAGCACCAAACGATAGCACCAAACGACGTCTCTAACGATTAGTGTGTTCTCTCCCCAACAAATATGAAAACAAGTCATTATTTGTTGTTACTATGTGTTTACTAGAATATCAAGAACATAGTAAACTGACTCAGTATAAACTTTAAGTTTAGAAAATAAAGTAGAAATTTGTATAAGAATTTCAATTCTATGTATGTTCAGAGGATAACTGATCCAATAAACACATCCTAAAGAATCTCTAAAATTCGGCACTTTCAATCTTCGTATTTGTTTTTATCTGTCAGAAAAAATGCTGTATCACCAACTGGCTGATTTAGTCTCTTCACATGCTGTAACTGGATAAAATGACAAAATATTTTAAAATAATAATAAACCTGATCTCAAATAATTTCCATTTATAAGAAGTAAGAGATGCTCCCTAGGCCCAAAACAGAAAAGCTGAAAAATATCCTGTGGAAAGTAGAAACAAACGGTAAAAATGTTTCAGAAGAGTTATGGCTTCTTAGTTACGCAACTATATGCATAACCTGGCTTTTTATAGCTGCCGTTATTCCCTCAGCCACATCCAAATACACAAAGGCATTTATTCTCTACCTATTAACTCATTTTCCATGAGGAAAAATGAAAGTTTCTCCACCTCTGGTAGTGAATATTTTCCCCTCTCTTTGAAATGCACTGCCAAGGAGGAGCTATTTTATTATCATTTATCTATCTTTCAACTCACATTTAGTTTGACTTTCACCCCTTCCTATTTATACTAAGTACACTTAATTTACACAGAGACACGGAGCCCCAGAAAGGCTACCCGGAAAAGCCACAGGCAAGGGTCCTTTCTGTACCTCCTTCCATGTCATTACATAATGATTCTTGTCATGACTCTTTCACATTAAAAAGCAGGCAACACCCTCAATAGCAGCGGTACCTGTCAGTCTTGAGGACCCAAAGGCTCAAATGTTGTCCTAGAATCTTCACTCAACATTGTCACCATTCAGTTCTCAATTTCTTTTAAAAAATTAATATTCTCAGGAGTACACACAATGCTGTTGCATTTCCAAAGTATGGTGAGGATCAAAATGAGAGTTACAGGAAAGCTTTGTTTTGTGAACTTCCAGTCAAATCTAACAGTAATTAATGACGGTAAATTTTTGCTTTCATTTCCTGCATTAAAAGGCACAGCATAACTTTCACCTGCAGGTTGATGCAAAATCCACAGAGATGATACATTATCAATTATCTATGAAAAAAACTGGGGAGGAGTGTTAACCACAACAACAAAAAAACCTACCTTAAAAGCCAAAGGTCAGTGAAGGACTGAAGACTCTTATCCAAGCTTCCTGCTGAAAACACAAAATCGTAATTACCCTCCAATTTTAAGCCATCTACCTTTCAAACTAGATTCCAATAAATGATTCTACAGGGAGAGAAATGACAGAAGTATTGACAAGCTGGACCTGGAGAGGCAAATGACTAGCTTCTCTTCCTGTCTGATCTCTTGAAAGTTTTGGAAGAAAACCAAGAAACTTTTTTTTTAATTCTGTAGTTTCATATTTGAAAGCACCACAGACAAAATTTTAGTTACGTGTCCGAACAAGCAGTCACGAGATGTTATTATATCGTAGGGCCCATCCTTAGCTCACTTAGCAAGTGAGCGAGAAAAAGGCTTGTTGCTGAGCCACATATCCATAGGAAACCCTCAATTATCCAGGGTAGCACAGGGCAGAGACAATCCGGATAAATTAAATCCTCAAGTAATTATTACTCAAGAACTGAGTTAATTCAAACATCGTCCCCCTTACAACAGAGCAAGGTCACTGAAGATCTGCTCGCCCCTTCCAGGCCGTTCTCCACGAAACCACGAACTAGCAGACAGATGATCTTCAAACTGTCTAGCAAAACAAAACAGGGCAACTCAATGGCCAGCACTCAGATTTGGGGTTTTTCCCACAATTCCGATCACAAACCATCCAATGTTGAGTCTCGCTTCTTGAAAGACATTTACATCGAACCCTTATCCCCCGCCCCCCACAAAAGGCCCCCCTTACGCAGCTGTTTCTAAATCAACTGTGTCTTACACTGCACTGCACTAACAATGCCTGTCTGAAGTTAAAGAATCTGACAACTGTTACATTAACATTGTAAAATGCAGGTATCGAACAACTTTCGATTCAAACCCGCAACGATTCTAGACTGAACTTCCTCTCTCTTCCCTCCGAACCGACCGGCCCTTCCGCGCCAAGGTCCCGGCCAGGGCCTGCAGTGACATCACAGCCCATCTCCTGGAACACCTGGCGTCACAGACACGCGGACTCAGAGCACTATGACTTCATCCCAACCGGGGCCGATGCACTGTCGCCTAGCGCCAGCCGGGAGGCTAGAGCAGCTTCCCAGCCTCCGTTCTGCCGGGTCCCGAGAAAGGTTAAGGACAGGCTCCAGCTCACCTGCGCTGGGACAGGAAGGACAGGGTGGCCGAGCCCAAGCGGGAGCGACCGTGTGAGGCGACCCTCACCCAGGGCCCGACTTCCTCACTGGCCGCTGGCCCCGGAGGTGGGAGAGCCGGTCCGCCGCCTCAGCACGGCCTATCCGTAGTCTCCTAGGCTTCAGCCCGGACCGGGGACCCCGCTCCCGCCCGCCGGTCCGCCCGACCCTCAGTGGCAGGCGGGGGCGCGCAGTGCCCGGCCCGCGTGCAGGCTGAGGCCCGCCCGGGAGGAGGTGCGCGCCGCCGGCTCCCCGCCCCAAACGCGCCCGCAGCGCCGCGCACTCCGGACCCGCGGGCGGTACCCCCGCCCCCACCCGCCCCGCGTCCCGGGAGCTCCGGAGAGCGGCGAGAGGGGGGCGGGGAATGGCCACGGTGGCCGCCGCCGAGCCCCGACCGCGCTGCCCTAGCGCGACGCCCCCGGGCTCCGACCCACCTGCGCTCCCGTCCCGGCCCGGGCCTGGCCCGGGGCTGCACACCGCGAAGCAGCGGCGGCTGCGGCGGCAGGAGGCCTGGCTCGCTCCCCACTGCTGAGGCGGACCGAGCGCCCAGGGCGGCGCGGCGGAGCCCAACGCTCGCCCCGAATCCCATTTGTTTGGCTAAAACGGCGTGACGTCACGCGCCGGCCCAATCCGCGGTTGGCCGGGGGCGGGGCTTCGGGATCAGGGGTTGTACCGCCCCCTGCCGGGCATTTTGTGTCCTTCGGCCGCTGAGGACGAAGAGTGAGGAACTTGGAGAGGGAGAACTGGGCGAAGCATCCGCGGGCCCTCAAATGGTGGAGCACAGTGGAAGCTCCAGCACGATCTGCAGGGAAAGCAATCAAACACTGAGGCTAACCGGAATGGCAGTAACACCAGTGTTCGGTCAATAAAGTTAACAAGTTTATTAATACCCATGGGTAGACCTGGAGCTATAAATGCTGTTGGATTACTACTATATATCCTAGTTGGCTTTGGTTCCGATTCTGGCTCTGCTACCAAGCTTGGAAGGCTGGGCTTCAGAATTCTCATTTGTACAATGAGGGGATTGGGAGAGTCCCTCTGACTGTTAACTCTTTTCTGTGCAAATCACGGCAGAAATACCTAGCAGCACGTACATAAACTTTGAGATTGACAACAGACTGGCTCTACAGCTGGCCAGTAGGCCACACTTAGAATAGCACTGGTTTAGGAGAGAGAAAATAAGACTCAGAGGCAGTGAAACCACTTTAGGCAAGTCCTTCCCTTCATTCTGTTTCTCCATTCATACATTGGGTATGATCCCCGAGAAATAAAGCCAGTAGGACCAGGGCAGTGTGCGTCAGGCCACAGGCCACAGGCCCTGTGACAAGACCTCTGGAGGGAATGCCTCGTGGGGATGCTGTGGCACCATGAGGCCATAGGACTCATAAGGAGCAGAATGATGGTCAAGATTAAGGTGGCCTGCTCCTAGAAGAAGAGTTTTTCTAGTGGGATTTTCCCCAAATGTTCTCTCCACAGTCAGTGGAGTTAGATCAAATGTGATGATCCAGATAAGGCCACAGACCCTGTAGCCTAAAGCTACTCCATGTGGAAACCCTAGGTCTAAAGCTAGAGGTTGGAACTTCTTGGAGGACCAGGAGGGCTAAGAGCTGTGCTTAAGAGACTGGAAGCCAAGACAGCAATGTTACTTTAAGAAAGAGAAGGAAAAAAAATTACAAAAGAAGAATGCAGGTTTGCATACACCACTAATTGTTATAGCCCAGAAGGAATTAAATCCAGCTGAGAATCTTGCTGCATTCCAAATACAAAAAATACAACAGGCAAAGGGAAGCGGCTCATCACACAGCATCCTCAAGCCCATCAACTCTCCTTCCTGCTCTTATCATAAAATCAGAACTCTACTATAACCCATTACAATCAGACCTGTCCCCTTCTCCAGTCCCATTCTGTCCCTTGTCTTGGCTAAAACGTTAGCTCCTCAGAGAACTTTCTCTAAGTCTCCAATGTAGTGGTGCTGCCTTGTCACTTTCCTTCACATAATTGGCAACCAATAAATGGCTATTAATAAAAATATTCATACTTTTTCTCACCAAACGATTTAATCCAGGAAGCAAGTGTTCATCACCAGTAGATGATTAATGAAAGTCACAAGAGTAGAATGTCTTATACAGTAGAAATAGGACATAAATAAAGGAAAAATCTAAGGTACTGCTGTAAGAATATGACCAAAAGTAGGAACATCCGCACTCTGAAGAACCCAACAAATCAGTCATGATTTTGGTGCTTTGATGCAAATTACCCTTGATTAAATTTTTAAATCATCAATCTATTATAAGGATACTTACATTACCCACTTGGCATTTAGACACGAACTAGATTTCACTGAGTAATACCAGGTAACTCATTCTTACATATTTTGTATTTTTAATAAGGCCCTTGTCTGTTGAAAATGGCAAGAAAGAAAACGAAGGGGGAAGGATTACTGCCCACCGGCTGTATGTTTCCTTTTTATTGTTAACAGAATCCTGATCTCCAGCACCATCTCTGTGGTTCAGAAAAAGATGGGCCCCATTCATTTCTGAATGCCCCCTTGGGTGTAAGTGCTATTGGCATATAGTTAAGAGAGGCCAGAGATGCTGCTCAATATCCTACAAGTACATTTAAGTTCCCACAGCAAAGAATTATCCCTCCCCAAATGCCAGTAGTGCCAAGGCTGAGAAACCTGGCTAATCAGCATTGTCTTAATCTCCTTGTTAGTAATTGGTTCACGCACATGTGCTTGATACAAATCTAGCTAATAAAATGCAACGGAAGTCTACTAGGATACTTCTGGGAAAGGTTTTTCTTACCCTTAGAGAAAGAAATTAATTTTCTGTTGAAATGCATCACATTCCAAAATAAAATAATTACCCTCAATAAGAGAAAGAGAGAGAAACATACAGGAAGAAACAGTCCCTCACCTGCTGCTAGATGTCACTGTGTGTGTGGCGTCTGGTACCATGACTGCCTTCTTAGGACCATGAGGGTTGTTAGCTGAAGACAATGTAGAAGGATGGTTATGCAGAAAGATGGAAGCAACCTGCATCCTTGATGATATCACTGAAACTCTGATACAACCAATCCTTGAGATTTCTTGTTATGTGGGATAATAAATTCTATTAAGTCATTAAAAATGACTTAAAGTTGCCCTGGCTGGTGTAGCTCAGTGGATTGAGCGTGGGCTGCGAACCAGGCATCGCAGGTTCAATTCCCAGTCAGGGCACATGCCTGGGTTGCAGGCCATGTCCCCCAGCAAGCACACATTGATGTTTCTATCTCTCTCTCTTTCTCCCTCCCTTCCCTCTCTAAAAATAAATAAATAAATAAAATCTTTAAAAAATGACTTAAAGTTCATTTCTAAAAAATTAGAAAGTAGCTGAAAATATCCTGATACACATTATATATGTGGGGGAGGGGGTTGTTGAATAGGAAACAAAATGGAAGGGGAGACACTACCTAATCCTTTGGAGGCAAGCTCTACAATAGTTTAATAATAATAAAATAATTTTGTTTTGCTGTTCCTCCAGAATAATCTTTAACTAATGATACCAGAAGCTGATAAAATCAGTGGGAAAAGAATCTTTGTCTATAAATGCATAAATGAGTAGGAACTCATGTGACACTTGAAATATTTCAGGAAATGACATTTTCCAGACATTAAAATTTAATGTGGGGGAGCCTGCAGCATTAGAATGAGACTAGTGAGTGTGTCCTCATTCTCCCTAAGCTCCAGCACACTGGTTCACAGGCACCTGCTCGAGCAAAGGAGAGGCTGCCCAGCTAAAACAACCTAGTTACATCATCTTGCTAAAATGGTCCAGGGGATAGACTTTGCTCAGAACTGAGTTCTATAAAAAGGCCACCAACTTGTTTTGCAGTTTTAGGATTTGCTGATATTTTCTAACAGGCATAACTATACTTTCAATGCCAAGTCTTGCTTTGAAATACCAAAGACACTTTTCAAAAAGTACAGAGCTCAGTTACTAGCATTTCCCTGCAAAAGTCAGTTGTTTTATTGATTAATAATGTACCTGAAGTAGTTCTTTTCTTTGGAAGAGTGAACAGTGGTCTGGCTTCTTTTGAATGCACCACCATCTGGTCACTCACGCCACTGTGCTAGTTCACCGTTACTCCAACAGAGAGTCCCAGGCATCTGTCACCACACCTCTCTCCGTGCCCCTTCCTAAGACTGCAGAGCTACATGTAATTTTTCATGTGTCATCAGCAAGACACCATCTGTGTATTAGTAAAGTAAATTGAGCCTGTTTGCCCTTCCTCTAGATCAGCGATTTTCAACTCGATTTTTGGCGATTTTTCAACACATTGGTGTGTCACAAGAATTTTTTAAACAGGCAATACATACCTATTTAGTGAGGGGTACTGGCCTCTTTTCCCTTGGATTGTCAAATTAAAAAATGATAACAGCCAACACAACAGTAGTCATCAGTGTGAATGAATCAAAGTTTTACCTATCTTTTTTAGATAGGCAAAAAATATATTTTTTTGGTGTGCTGCAGAATTTTAGTAATTAGCTTATGTGTGCTAATTAAGATGAAAAAGGTTGAAAATCACTACTCTAGATGCTCCCTCCTCAACAAAGCCAAGGTGTGCCTCCAAAGTAGCATAATGATGACCTTGTAAAAGAGTGAGGGCATCACAGGACAAGTTAAAGGAGTTCACCATCACCAAGCCTTTATTATATAAATGTTAAAGGGACTTATCTAAGAAAAAGAAGATAAAAGTATGAACAGTAAAATGGCAGCAAACTCACAGTTATTAACAACCACACCTAAAACAAAAGCAAAAGCAAACTAAGCAAACAACTAGAACAGGAACAGAACCACGGAAATGGAGATCACATGGAGGGTTAGTTAGCAACAGGGGAGTGGGAGGAGGAGAGAGGGGGAAAGGTACAGAGAATAAGTAGCATAGATGGTGGAGGTAGAAAATAGACAGGGGGAGGGTAAGAATAGTATAGGAAATGTAGAAGCCAAAGAACTTATGATACATGGACATGATCTAAAGAGGGGGAATGTGGGTGGGAGAGGGTGTGCAGGGTGGAGAGGAATTGAAGGGGGGAAAGTGGGACAACTGTAATAGCATAATCAATAAAATATATTTTAAAAAAATAAAAACTGCAAGTGTTAAAAAAAAGAGTGAGGGCATCTGATTGCTCCCCCTTGCTGAGAGCTACTCTGGTTTTCTTTTATCTCAGAGCCAACATTGTTACACATTGTGTGCTCCTTAAGGCCCCATGGCTCCTGTGCCTTTGCCGTCTGTGACTTCTACTGTAGTTGCACTTTTCTAACTTTCTATATGTTTTCCTTCTCTCCTCTGCTTCTGTCCCTACTATTTCTCCCATATTTCTTCAATTGCTTGCCAAATGGCTTGAACTTTATAGTCATCACTGGCCAAGAAATAGACTCATTTTGGTCTGTTCACAACATATCTAGAGTCTCTGCATACTGAGCATAGACTTCAGTGCTCTCCCTTTCTCAGTTATTTCCTTCTTCCTTGCTATTCAAGGGGTACTTTTGCATGGCTGCATGCATTTTCTTCTTTTACATTTCCAGGACTGGCAAAGCTCTAGAGTTCCACTCTCTGAATAGAACCGGTATGTGATTAACATGTATGATAACAGCCCCATTCTTAAATTCATTAAGTACTTCTGAAAAATGTCCTAAGTGTGTTTTCACATATGTGTTATTTTGTATATTGGCCCAGTTGATTCCTAATTTCCTGCCTTGAGAAAGAACCTGTGCTCTGATATTTAAAGCCCTGTTGAAATAGCACAGAAAAAAAAATGTTTTTCGAGTTCCAAAATTATTGGCTAAGCCACTCTTCCTTCATAAGTCTATATAGCCCTGACCAGTGTGACTAAGTTAGTTGGGCATCGTCCTGCAAAACCAGAGATCACTGATTCGATTCCCAGTCAGGGCACATGCCTGGGTTGTGGGCTAGGCCCCGGCTTTAGGTGTGAGGGAGGCAACCAATTGATGTTTCTCTCACACATCAATGTTTCTCTCCTTCTCTCTCTTGCCTTCTAAAAAATAAATAAATAAAATCTTTTCTTTAAGTCTATACACAGCATGAAATGAATAAAATTAGCAGTCTTCATTTTTTACCCTTTGTTATTTCTCTTACACTTGGGCATCTAGCAAGCTGCCCAGAGAAAAGGCGACAGCTGTGGTCCACACAGACATGTCATCCACCTACCAAATATCTCCGCCCTTGAGTCCCCGCGCAGAGTGAGTCATCCCCACAATCTATGATCTCATCGTACTTTGTTCCACTTCTGCTATTTCACTTACAACATTTCAATGTCATTTATCTATGTCTTGTCTCTTTGTGAGCTCTCTAAGGACATGTATTGCTGATTTGTTCAATCAGTGAATGGATACATAATCTATGAGAACAATTCACTGACTACACCAAACTATTCAGAGGAAAAAATACCTTTTCATTACGTGCAATATTTAAACTGCCAAATTTGTTTATTTTACATAAATGGAACTAAATTAAAGAGCGTGGCCTTCTCCAATGAGCAAAGCTCTGTGATTCTTCCCTGGGCCGTTAACTAGTTTTCATGACTGCAACGCTGCTGGAGTGAATCTTGTTGGCCTTTCAAAGGGCTCATATTCTTCTTATGCCTCCGCAAGGGTGAAATGACTCACACATTCTCTCTGGACAGTCTGGGGCCGTGAGTTAACAGGTTGGGCCTTATCCTGGATGGGACTGCAATTTGTACACTGTTATCAAAGATAAATGATATGAATCTCCTTAAGTATTATTAAATTATATTTTAATAAGTTTGTAGCAATGGTTATTTTTATTTGCTTTTAAAGCACAATTTAATTGATTTAGGCAGCAATTGAACCTGGAAGCGTAAAATTTTATTCCAGTATGAGTTCCCATTCTTTTTTTCCCGTCATTCACACAAAACTGTCAGTCAAGTGTAAATCCAGGGCGGGATTGACAAGCACCTAATGATGAAGGAGAAGAAGGAAAAGAAAAAAAGAAGAGGAAGGAGGAGGAGGAGAAGAAAGGGGGAAGGAAAGGCAGGAGAAACCTGTTTTCAGATACTTAAGGGAAAGTAAATTATTTTCTTTCCAAATATTATTTGCTCCTATTTATTGGGGGAAAGGAAGAAAACAGGATCTGGACAACAGGGGCTGGGTGACTTCATGGAATATGCATACAATGGAATAAGAAACAGCATGTAGCCCTGACTGGTACAGCTCAGTTGGTTGGGCAATGTCCTGTAAAGCCAAAGTCCACCAGTTTGATCCCTGGTCAGGGAATATGCCTGGGTCGCAGGTTCGGTTTCTGGTCAGGGCTCATAGGAGGGACAGCTGATCAACGATTCTTTCTCACATCAATGTTTCTCTCCCTCTCTTTCTCCCTCTCTTCCCTGCTCTCTAAAATAAATAAAATCTTTAAAAACATAAATAAAAGGAGTCACTGCTAAAGTTAGTGACTCATTGTGACCTTTGGAAAGGCAATTATTACTCCTCAAAAAAAAGAAACACCATTTAAAATGAATCATTTAGATCCATGTGTATCAACATGGATAATCTCAGAAAATACTTGGTTTAGTGATGGAAGCACATGGCAGATGGATGCACACTGTACATTACCATTCATACAAACCTTAACAGGCCAACAAACACACACACAACAATGCCAGGTATGGCTTACAGACAGCTACAATTACAATAAATATGTAAAGACATGGGTGAGAAGTGTCCAAAACAACTCAGAATGACAGTTACTTCTGAGGACAAAGGGAGAATAAATGATTAGAAAGAGGCACAGAGAACTTTCAAACATATTGGTAACATTTTATTTACTTAAGAAGTAAATATCTGAATCAAATATAGCTGGTTCACTTAACATTTTTGAAAATCTAAGTGGTAAATACATAGGTATTTGTAATATTACTCTGGAATTTTTTTTCACCTTAGATGTACCGTATTTTTCAGATTATAAGATGCCCTCCTCCCCCCAATGTTTGGGAGGAAAATGGGGATGTGTCTTATAGTCCGAATGCAGCTTACGTGACTCGCTGTGGGGCAGAGGGGGGAGTGGAGGCTGGCAGTGGAGCAGGGTTACAGGTTATTAAATATTTCAACACATTCTTTGCTTCAAAATTTTTTTCCTATTTTCCTCCTCTAAAACCTAGGTGCATCTTATAGTCCTAAAAATATGGTATTTCATAAGTGTAATGAGTTCAATACACTTGAAAATTTTACAAGAGTTTGTTATATAAAGAATACCCTCATGAAGAAAATCAATTATTATTTATTAATACTTTAATAATTGAAATTATTACCTGTAAGTAATATTGATGCAAAGCAAAAAAAACCCCTAAGTTTATTCCTATTTTCTCTTCTTATCCCAAAGCAGTTAAAAAACATAGACTTTATTAGTTAATGATGTCAAAGTTTTACTGTACAAAAATAGTATTTCTTTGTCAAATAGAGGAAGTGAAGCTAAAATTTCTGTCTCTACTTATCCGAAATTGCTTCTCTAATTTTTCCAGCGAGAAGACCATAAAAAATCCCAGGCATTTATAAGCCACCTGAATTTGAACTGCAGGGGCAAATGCTTCCGTAATGCTGTTAGATGCATACACAGAACTGACAGTAAGACAGAATAACAGAGTTCTTTTGTCATCCCTAAATCATCTTCCTATCAGCATTTTTTTCTGGTTTGTTCCATATCCTTCAGAGCTATACACACAGAAAGCACAGAAACACATGGCTAACCTTTAAGTGGTAGAAAGCATTACCACTCAAAGGCTAAGGACAGTGAGAGGCACAGGGAGCCAAGATGTACATAAGGAGAAAGCCACGTGATTCCGTCATGTTCTTTACGGGACGATTTCAAAGGCGGTGCCTCTGGCCATCATCTCCCCCACCCAAGAGCCCAAATCCTTGACTCCTGTGCTTGATGCAAAATAAATTTTCAATATATTGTTAGGAATATATAATGAAGCCTCAACAAGCTCTGAACGAGAAGCTGAATAATCATTAAAACCTTTAATACTTTTGCCTTGAAGATTTAAACGTCTTATGAAAAAAAGAAAAAGGTACCATTTACTTAAAATGAGTTAGTGCCAGAAACCTACGTTAAAAGCACCACCCAATATAAAGAAACTGTTCTGTGATAATATTAGATACCTGATGGGAAGGAGAGCTAACAACACCCACGTATTCCCAGGAGCGTTTCCAGCTGAGAAGAGAAAAGCCTCTATAATGTTTTCACAAACCCTTCTTTACTGGCCTCAGGGGAGAGGGGTCCCAGTGGATGAGATCTCAGAACTTGATAAGGTAGGTTTGTTTTCCCCTAACGAAGTATTAGGGAAACATCTAAAGGTTTCTTTCACAATAAGCAGAGCAAAGGCTTGTTGAAAGTATTAACAGGCAGTGTTTCAGAATCTTAGCTACACATTAAAATCACCTAGGGAGCTTTTGAAAAGTAGGATGCCTAGGTGCCATCCCAGACCATTTGAATCAGAATCTCTGGGAGGAGGAGTGCAAGCATTTGTGATTCCGACACACAGTGTTGGTTAAGAATTACTGCCTTATGGCCAGGATATGCTGGTAAACTGGCTCTCAGGGGTGAGGGTTCCTAGGAGTTCTGATTTATATAGCATGTGCCTGTTTCTTGGTGTAAATACTCCCACTATGGCCAAGTTCAAGCTACTGCTGTGAAGACACTGAGCACAGGGTTGGGAAGAGAGGTACACAAGCAGCTCTCATAAGCTCCTCAGGGCTAACTCCCACACTCCACGTTTAGGGGCCTTGGACAATGAAGTTAAAGGAAGGGGTGAGAAACCAATATATTGTTTGTTTGAGCCTTTTTGCATACTACAAAACTTTAAGTCAGAGTTCAAGCTTTCTCAAAGACTATATGGAGAAATTAAGGTAGATTAAACAATGATATAGCTACCATTTCATTCGTTTTTGCTTGTTCCACGCTATTTTTAAAGCCAAAACTTATTTTAAGATATTAGTTTCATAAACATGATTTTTCCCACTTAACAATAATGAATATTTGAAATTAGTTCATTTTCAATTAAAAAATTTATGTACACATATCAGTCTTATAACCAGAGCAAATTTCATCTTTGGCATACAGAAATGAACTATGAGTTTCAAATATGTCTGGTTGTAAGACTTCTCATGCAGAACTGTTACAACAGTTGGAGTTATGAGGGACTGGCTAAACAGAAACAACTAAAATGCCATTCTTACGATACCTAGAAATAGAACAGGAAACAATTCACTTGTAAATCACTTTTAAATAAACCACATTTCCAAAATACTATCCCGTAAATTATAATTTTATCAAGCTTACATCTGAGCGATTGTACAACACTTAACTGTACTGAAAGCAAATGAAAGAGTATTCGAAACCACTTTATAAAAGAAACCCCAAAAATGCTCCTTCTGGACCAACAGAAGAGACTTGTTAGATAGCAATACAAAGTAGGGTGCACTACCTAGAAGTCAAACAAGATGAAAACAACTTACTAGTAAGATTCACATTATGCAGGGGACATTTAGAAAACCTATCAAAGAATTATAGTCCTATTAAATTTCCATTTGTGCTGTTGTATAATCACTTACACAATGAAACCAAAAGAGGAAAATATATTTTAGAAGACAAAAGCATGTGTTTCTTAATTATTTTAATGAACTTATTAACAAAAATACTGTTATTATACTATCTACAAATAAAAAGGAAGCAATGAATTTTCAGTGTTCACATTATTAAAATATACTGTTGTACAAGTTTATTATCCTAAAAGTTTATAATCCTATCAAGCTTCCATTTGAACCATTATATAATCACTTAGTAGCAATAAAACTAAAAGTAAAAAAACTAATGTAGGGTAGCAGTGAGAGAGAAAAAACCCTGCTGTGGTCTTGGATCTTCAGAATTAGAATCATCAAAGGGCGAGAGAAACTGGTAAGGTGGTGCACTTTGTCTGTGGGCTGTGTGGACAGAGACACATTTTGTTGCCAGTAGAGGATGGGCTGGGGCAGGAAGTGCCCATGGGGAGGGTGGAAAGGATTCCTGGGGAGTGTCAGCCTCACTTTCCGGAATAATGGAAGGCTGGAGGGACCTATGTCACAGGAATTATCCTCTGTTCCCTGATAGGAAGATGAGAGAGGAACTGTTTGGGTCAGAGGCTCCCAGTTCAGGTGGAAAGTTGAACCAAAAACAGGTTCTGAATGACACGGCCAGTGTGAGGAGCACCTGGACGAGCTCTGTCTTGCTTCTGCAGAGAGGATCCACGTCAAGATGGAGTTGGCCTGATGGAGGGACTCTTTTTCCGGGATCCTGCCCCCGTGGAAGTGGTATCTGGTCCACATAAGACACTGGACCTTGAGTCTCCATGACATCACTATTGGATATTTCTTCTTCCTGGGGGATCGGGTCATCCCTAATGATCCCCTTGGGCCTCTGTCAAATATTCCATTTGCAGTGTCAGGAACATTAGGATTTCTTTCCAAACACCCCAATGCATGTATTTTCTTTTTAAATTATTAAAGTTTCCCTCAGTCAACAACACTCTCAACCCATTATCATAGCCTTTCTTTCATGGGAGAATGAACGAGATTTGATACTAGACAGCAGTTCTTTCGAATTTTTCTGAAAGAATTTAGGTTTCTATTTTAGCTCTTCACATGCACAACTAATCGTATCTGCTTTGGACAGGTTCTCCTCTATATTCACAGAGTAAATTCTCTCCAAATTGGTTATTAAGTCAAAATTCATTTATTTTCTTTTGATGCAAAAATATGACTATGGATATAATTATATCATTTCTCCAACAATCTATGAGGATCTGGTCCTGGTCTTCTGCCCACTGTCTGTGCGGCGACCACCTGGCACAGTGTCTGCAGGACAGGTGTGGCACAGCACACCACAGCCATCACTTTGAACCCTTCAGGCTGCCAGGGCTCCGCCTACCTCAGACTGCAGAGAACACTGGTGAACACTCAGCCCACAAGCAAACCAGCACCGAGCAATGCATGCAGACCTCAGTGGAGGTGGGGAGGGAGGTCAGTAAAACCCTGCCCAATGGCTCTCCCTTTCTTGAGTAAATATTTTGTTCTGAGGCTTTGTCTTATTCACAAAGGTCTCACACACACACACACACAAAATTCCCAAGTCTCAACTCCTCTCCTTGTTCAGTGTCTGGCTGGCCTTTGAATGTGAGTGAGGAGGGGTGTTGAAGGCATTATGGAAGGCTCCACAAAAGCTTTCACTTGACAAATTTTACCTTGAAAATCTAAGGAAGGAGTGAGTGGTATTTTCAAGTCTTCACATTCCAAGCAAGAATGTGCCATCCAATTGGGAGCAAAGAAAGCATGACTTTCAAACTATTTCTGCGTGTAGAGGTAAAATATTTGACAACATACAAGACTCTCTGGGTGCTGCTGTTCAGAACGAGAACCGTAAGGGATATTGGGTGGTGGCTGGAGCTCACCTCACAATGGCAGGAGTATTAGACTGCATGAGCATCTGTTTAATGGAGAGCCTGGTACTTGAGCCATGGGGGATCCAGGCCTCACCCAGCTCAAAGAGTAATTCAGTCTTGTTGACAGTGAACCTGTGGGTCACCTGGGGATTGGCTGACTTTCATTGGGCAGGGATGGGTAGGTCCGCTGTCCTCAGTTTGCCTTGCTCATGTGTTTCAAGGTTACATGGAGGTTAGCTGCTCTGAGCTGATTTGGGCAGCTCTACTAATTTTAACTAAATTTATTCATGTATCTTGGGGTCAGCTGATGTAGGCTGGGCTGGGCTAGATTAGCTCAGTGTATCTGGGGGCTAGCTGGGTATCAGGTGATATAGAGTGAGCCCAACTATGCATTGGGCTCTGCCCTGTCTCTCATCTCCTCCCTGAAAGAGTAGGAAAGCCCAGGCACAAGTGAACCTTTGCATTCTTCAAACTTTCCCTCGGCTGTGAGGTGTACACACTGTTTGGATGGCCTTGTCTTTTCTTTCCATAAAGTTCTCATCCTCAGGAAGACTAAAGCCTGTTTGAACCTGGGATATAGACTAAGAAGAGCAATGTGGAGGCCCATTTCTTCTTTTGTTGCTATGGTTCCCTTCACCAGCTCCAGAACCACACCACCTTTGCCAGATCTGTACCTGCAAAGTGCATACCCTGCACTCTCCCCTTTTCCCTATATCACCCCACTCTGAAACAAAGTCTTGAATCTGATTAGCAGAATCTACATCACGTCTTCACTCTACTGAAAGGAAAGCTGAAAAAGGGAAATGGTTCCACATCGAGAAGGAAGGATTTCTACTGTGAGGAATTGTGATTATGGAGGTAAATGTTCAGAAGATTTGGAGCAGCTGTGAATGGCAAAATGCTCATTACAGCTGCCGTGCTCGTGTCACGTGACCTGGTTTCTCAAGGCATAACTCTTCATCTACAGACTAACATAAGAAAAATATTTATCCTTTGAGGTGTCTTGTGGAAGGACCCTATCAAATAGTGACAGGGAAGAACTGAATCCTCTCTCAGGGAATATGAGTGACATACAAAGAGGTCAGCAGTTAGCAGACAGAAAAGTGTTGTTAAAAGAGTGGAGAGAGACAAGAGCAGGGAGCAGAACGCCACAGCCACCAGATCCAGAGATGACTCTTGCAAAAGCCACTGTGATGTCACTAGATTTACCAGTGTCTGAGCTAACATCCTAGTTTTATATGGAGCCTGACATATATTTCTGCTCCTGCAATCTGAAACACGCAACCCACAGCACCCACCAAAACATAGCAAACTCTGAGTGTCCCAACTGACACATTTGAGCTTTCAAACAGACCAATGTTTAATCAATTTGTGTGTCATCCTGAAGCATCTAGTACTTATGGAAAGCACTCAAGAGATGTTTGTCGATCATTGAAATAAAGGTATAAGCAGTAAGAGCTATGGGATTCAGAATAGAAAACACTCACAGTTATATAACCCCAGTGTGCTAGGTGTTCTGGGTTTGCCACCTCACCACAGATTCTTTCACTATCTGCTCTTCTCTGCCTTGCTCTGTGCCTTAGGAAGATGACCTCCAAGGACTGCATGACCCATAGGTCCCTCCCTTATCTGGTGGCTTTCCACTGGGAATGGCCAAAGAGAAGCACTGCTCCTGAAAATGGATGGGAGAGAGGTATATGAGAATTTATTCCCTACCACCCTATGTGTTCTGGCAAGGGCTATGTTACCACTCTATAACCACAGCTTCTACTGGATAGCCTCTCTCCCACTATTTCAGAGCCTCAGGTCTCTGGACACTGCTCACTTCTTAAGTGTTCAGGCCTATGTTAATTCGCCCTCCTTTTTTGTCTCCCTTCACCCTGCCCACACCTCTGAAAACAGCCCCTTTTAAAACTCTTCAGTTAAACTCATTGAGTAAGCCATTTCTTTCCAGCCAGCACCCTGACTGATACATCATATGCATGTTCTAGAAAGGAGATGTTATTGTCCTTGTCTCGGAGGAGTTTTATCACTTGGAGACAGGCCAAGTTCACAAATTGTGAAACAATATACAAAAGTCTCTCACTCCTGGCACTGGAGATATAGGAGTAACTCCTCTGTTTTCTTCTATCAGTTCTACTCCCCAAATTCTCTCACGGGGGCCAGACCTTAACCTCAACCTCAACCTCACCCTCCCTCATTCCCGTAATCAGAGAAACCTCCTCCCCTGTAGCTACACAGGGTTTTTTGTTATTTTTTAACCTCCCTTTCTTCTGGTTCCTGGGACCCATTGCTTCTTCTGCCTATTGTCAAGTCTTCTGACCTAGTCAGGATCTTTGTTGGGGTTTCCAACCCTGGAGGCTCAAGATGGAAAGAGAAAAAAGAGGCCTTTTTAGTGGTCTGCCCTCAGGTTGTAGTATCTGTAAAATATCAGACCACTGGCAAATAAAGTTCCTGCACTTACTGGAAAATTTGCTAAAAGGCCAGACTTCTTTCTGACACATATCTGACTCTGGAAGAGAAAGAAGAAGGCGAAGACGGAACCCCCCCCCCACTCCCCACCATTCTACTACCGTAGAAACAACTTCTTTGAGGAAAGAAAACTTGAACTTCACTTTGAAGGAGAAATAAGATAGAAAAATGGAAAACAAGGAAAAGGGTACACAAGAGGGTGGAGAAGGGCACGAGCAAGAAGACAGGAATGTGGAAGTTGGGCAGATGTGATTACACCACTTTGCTGGTCGATGTCAGCAAGTAGAGGGAGACAGCCTGGGAGAGCTGAATAAGGAACCAACTTTGGAGACCTTTACTGCCATGATACAGGTTTTAAGAAGCCTCTGAAAGTTCTTTAAAAAGTTCTGAAGCAAAGCAAGGCAGTGCTTCAGAACTCACATATCACATGAATTGGAGGGGTAGAGATGGGAGGACAAATTAGAAAATGAATGCGGTTATCCAGGTGCAAGACTGTGAAGGCCCATGCCAGGGTAGAGCTTCTTGGAAACTTTCTTTACGGAGGAAGAAACTATACGTTGGTATGGGGTAAATGTGGTACAAAGGGTGAGCAGAAAAAAGGAAGACCTCAAAATTTTGAAATTGAGAGACTGAGAAAATGGTGGTGCATAGGCAAACATAGAAAAGCTTCTTAAAGAGTTAGTTTTAGGTGAGAGGTTAGCTAGGGTTTAGGCACAATGCACTTCGGTGGCTCCCACGCCTGCTGGTAGAGGAGGAAATGGAGGTGTGAAACAGAGCGGGCTGGAGACGTGGTTGGAGAGTGAGCATTTGAAGGCATATGAGTGAGCAGCCCCTCTGAGAAAGACTTCATGTTAAATCGGGGGTGGGGGGCAGGGCTAAGCTTTAGGACATGCCTGCCATTAGAGAGCTAGAGAAAAAAAATAGAGAAAATCTTTTAAAAAGGAGGTCAATACAGATACAACCCGAGCAATGGGCAAAGAAAAAAGGTGAAGAAATGGAACAGCATAAGAAAACCAAAGGGTGTTTCCAGAAAGGATAAGGTCTACATTTGAATTTTAACATACACACCTCAGCCTTTCCAAAATTAGCCTTCAAAGCTTTGAAAATACGGGGGGAGGTGGGTGGGTGGAGGTAGAAGAGGGTATAAGGGGGATAAATGGTGATACAAAAATAAAAATAAATTAAAATTTAAAAAAGAAAAACGGGTTTTGAAAATGAAATTAACAAATGAAGTGATAGGCAAACAGTGGGGAAACATCACATTAAATTAGGACCTCCTGTCAAGAATACTTTCCTGGAAATCTGACCTACATTATTGGATACTGATATAATCCTGAAGCCATTGGAAGGTATATTGGTTAACATGTCTTTGGGTGCAGTGACCAGAAACCCAGTTCAAATCAGCTTAAACAGTGTAACTGAAAGTTTGTTGGCTCACTTAACATTGGTCCAGTCGGAGGGAAAACACCATTTTCCCGCAATTCCCTTGAATGTACATTCTTCCAAAGCCAGCACATCCTCAGCCAGGTTTCTGTAAAGCTACGTGCTTCCATGTTTATGTCTAGGGTTACATCCTTCTCTGGGGAGAGGGAGCTTCTCCCAAACTGTGCACCATGGTTATCATACCAGAACCAACCATGGGGCCAGGGAGGCTGTGCAGTGACTGGTTTAGGTGCTCCCTACTGCCACGGGTTGAAATTACCCGAACTGGCCATAAATCAGCCAGTGTGCCCTTTAATGTGGGGTGAATGGTCAGCCTCATTCAACCACCAGGCTGGTGCACAATGGGAGAAAGCTTAAGTGAATGTTGGGAAGATGACTAGATTTCCATAGATGTATACTGAATGTGTGTATTAGGATGTGATTGGGCAAGTCCAAATATTAATGGCTTACACATGGTAGAAGTTCTCTATTTTTGCCTACAAGCCTGGAACTTCGCTACAGGATTGGTTACAGCAGCCAGCTCTGCTCCAAAAGTCCTTGAGACCCAGGATCTCCTTCTAGCTCACTACACAGGTGGCATTCCTAGGGTACAGCCCTAATTCTGCTATCCAAGGTGAGGATCTCGGGTCCAGGCAGCATGACGGAGGAAGTGACAAAGAAAAAGAGACAAAGGGGCACCTTTGAAAGAAGATTCCTAGAAGCTGTCACACATGGCTACCTTTATGACCATACCTACCTGCCCAATGTGCTAGAAAATGGATTTTACTCTGGGTGGCCATTTTCTTGGCTAACCATTCTACTACTGTGGAGTGAAGGGAAAATAAGTATTGGTACACAAGATTTCTCTTCTACTCTGAAGAAGTGAGACCTGTTAGAGTTGATTGATCTCAGTCTAGGTAACTAATTAGTAAATTACTTAGGGAAGCAGTTTTCCATCTGCAATGTGGCAACAGGACGGGGGAGAAGTGAAGGGAAAGTCTCAATTCAGAGGAGTGAAAGAGCAAAACAGAAACAATGAATTATGCGCTAAAATAACGGTGTTTACATCCCATTTCTGCCACCTAATACTTGGGCGATCTCGAATGGTTGTGAAACCTCTATAAGCCTGTGATCTTATCTGTAAGATGGAGATAATATCACCTGCTCCACAAAACTGAGAAAAGATCGAGATAATAGTCATTAAATGCTTTCTAAGCAATAACACTCATGCAGGTGAAAGTTAGTTTTTAATTATAACAAAACTTACAATAACAAGGTTAATATTTTAGAAACAAATTACTGAGTAAAAGTAAGATGTCAATATTGCACTGTGTGCCCACCACCTACAGTCAAATATACAGATCTAGTATCATAAAAATTTATGCTTGAAACCTACATGAGCCTATTAGCTAGTGTCACCTCAATAAATTTAATAAAAATTATTTTTAAAAATATACTTGAACAATAAAATAATTTAAAAAATAAAAATAAGATGTGAAACTTTCATTCACTTTCTAAGATCACTCTTTAACACAATAAATGACTTTTGTGGTTAGTTGAATTTTTTAAAATTGTGACTATGTTTTTCCCTGTTGGTCAGGTCTCATTTATCAAACTCTTAGGTGTATATTCAGAAAGCATCTGAGCTAATATTTTCACTGTGTCATAAAGCCATAAACACAAAGTCAGCAACTGCACATAAAAACTCCAGTTATAATATTGATGGCATTAATTTCTACAGCAAAATCAAATTTTAAAAATTATAATAAATTACATAATGCAGTCCAAATTACATAGATACTCTTTTGCATGAAGAATGAAATAAGTTTAAAAATATCTCATCTGCTGTGTGTTGTTTCTTCATGTTGTGTATTGGAATTCAATCTCAACGGCTGCTAAAATTAAAATTTTTCAATAGTGAAAACCAGACTGTCTTAAAAAAGAACGCAAAGGGATTGAATCCGAGCCTGATGAAGCCTCTGGACTGAGCTGCCAATTTCTGGGGAACATGGAGAGCACAGGGACATGTTGAACCAGATCATGAATGTGCAGTCAGCACAATCCGGACTGTGAGATGCTCTGTGCGTCAACCAGACTGAGTTCTTCAACAGATAAACTCTGAGAAAAAGAAAGGATGGGAAAGAACCTAGATTGAAAGAGGTTTAAAAGACATAATGAGGTGTGCTTTTATTTTTTAAATCAGGCAAGAGTTCACTATAGTGAGTATAAAGCAGCAATTTTCAATCTTTTCCATCTCACAGCACAGAAAATTAATTATTAAAATTTTCCCTGGCTGGTGTGGCTCAGTGGATTGAGTGCGGGCCTGCAAACCAAAGGGTCACTGGTTCAATTCCCAGTCAGGGCACATGCCTGGTTTGTGGGCCAGGTCCCCTGTGGGGGGCCCACAAGAGGCAACCACACATTGCTGTTTTCCTCTCTTTCTTCCCTTCCCCTTTCTCTAAAATTTAATTCTGCAGGACACCAAAAATATGTATTTTTTGCAGATCTGACAAAAATAGGTATAATTTTGATTCATTCATACCAGATGGCTATTGTTGTGTTGGCTGTTATCATTTTTTGTTGACAATCTAAGGGAAAAGGTCAGTGCCCATGACTAAATAATCAGGTGTTGAATCTTTTAAAATTTCTTACAGCACACCCGTGTGCCTCTTGTGACACACCAGTTGAACACTGTTGGTCTAAACGTTTGCCTTTGCACCTTACACATCTGGGGAGGCAGTTAACATCATAATTAATTAAGATCACAGGCTTTGGAGTTAGGCAGTGACACCCATTCTACTTATTTCCTTCTATTCTTACAGGAGGAAATTTTAATACCACAACACACTATAACATCACGTTAGAAAAAGAACCAGAGATTGTCAGTTGAGTTACCGTGTGAACCAGAGACTGCCACAGTAACTGTATTTCCATGGCGTTCCACTTTTCTCTTTATTTCAGTGTGACATTCTGACAGAAAAAATGATCTCATGGGTGCAGCTTTGAACTAAAAGTAGGGTGCTGTTTTTCATTTCCAGTACAACCTCTGGTGAGCCCTACTACCACAGGAAAATTATTGAGCTTAAATGCATTTATTTCTTTACCTATAGCAACGACAAAATTGTGATCTTCAAGGAAGCAGATGATAAAAATAGTATAATGGGCTATTTTTATCTCAGCATATTAAGGAAGCAGCAGGGTGTGGAGGAAACTGCAGTGGGCTGAAAGAAAATTTGGATTCTAGTTCTGATACGTCACTAGATGACTGGGTAATCTTGTACACATTACTTAACTTCTGTGGGTGAGAATCTATCTGCTGATTAATCTCTAGGATCCTTTCCAACTTTTTAGAAAAGTCTAAGATGCCCTGGCTGGTGTGGCTCAGTGGACTGAGTGCCATCCTGTGAACCAAAGGGTCACTGTTGGATGCCCAGTCAGGGCACATACCTGGGTTGTGGACCAGATCCCCAGTAGGGGGCACACGAGAGGTAACTATACATTAATGGTTTTCTCCCTCTCTCCCTCCCTTCCCCTCTGTCTAAAAGTAAATAAATAAAATCTTTTAAAGATAAGTCTAAGATGGTAATCATTACTCTGTGAATTGTGCATGTCTAAAATTTTTCTGTAAATTGTTTATTTTATTGCCTCATGCTGGGGTCTTTGAGGGGGCCAGCAAGTAGCACCCCTCTTCCCTGCCTTAATTCTGAATCAATTGAGATATAATATAGAGTATAAGGCAATAGGGCCTGGAAAAGGCAAAAGGTCACCTTTAATACTAATAAGGACTAGAGTGAAAAATACGGCATATACCTGTGAGCAAGTGGACTTCTTAAAGCTGAACCTCACACTTAGAAGACAGTCTCACCTACCCAGGCTCCAGACACAGGGCTATCTCAGAACGCCCTACATGGAATTAAGTGTAAGTAAAATTTTTGGAATGAAAGAACAAAGGAAATGTGGGCTCCCCAGAGAAAGTTTTTTGCAGATGTCCTTAATTAGGTTGAGGAAGTTCCCTTCTATCCCTGGTTTATTGATTGTTTTTATCATTAAGGCATGTTGAATATTGTCAAATACCTTTTCTGCATCTATTGAAATAATTATATGGGTTTCATCCTCTATTTTACTGAAAGAGTATGTTACATTAATTCATTTCAGGTATTGAACCAACCTTGAATTTGGGATAAATTTTTCTTGGTTATGGAGTATAATCCATGTTATATGCTTCTGGATTCAGTTTGTAAATATTTTGTGGAAAAATTTTATGTCTATATTCATAAGAGATACTACTGTTCTCTAATTCTTTTCTTGTCTTCAATTTTGGCATGGTAATAGTGGCTTCATAGAATAAGCTGAGAATTGTTCAGTCCTCTTCTATATTTTAGAAGAGTTTGTGAAGAATTAGTATTAATTCTTGAATTAATATAAATGCTTGATAGAACTTACCAGTGAAGGCAGCTGGGCCTGGACTAAGCCCTCTTTTAAAAGTCTTCCAATTGATTCAGTCAGGGCCACCCAGGATAAATTCCTTTTCAATGAACTTATAGTCAATTGTTGAGGGATTTTAATTACAACTGTAAAATCTTTACACAGTAGCACCTAAATTATGTATGATTAACCAGGGGAAGGTGTGTGCATACTACAACGTGGTGGCTGCCTCCCTTTCTTCCTCCAGCTCTTACAAGAGAAGATCTCTCGTCATCCAACCTAACAGGTAGCACGCTGGAAAAGAAATTTGGGGACCGGAGTGCAGCCTAGCCCAGTCGACACATCACAGAACGATCAGTTTCCAAACTCACAACTGTATTATTACCATGAAGACAATTGGGGAAATGAACACTGACTGAATATATTTATTAAATCTTCAATGTATGATACTGGCTTTATAGTTATGCTTTTGAAAAGAGATCCATAGTAAAATAATTAAGGATAAAAGTCTAAAAATCTGGAACTTGTTTTCTAATGCTGCTTTCGGGGAGGAAGCGCACTGACCGGAGGGTAGACGGACGCTGACCATGAATGAATGACTGTTGAAGCTGGGTAACAGGTACAGAAGGGTGTCACCCTCTTCTCTCAACTTGAGAACATGCCTGAAATTTCCAGTAATTAGAAGTTTCTAAAAGGTATTCGTGTGGTGCTATCCCCATGTATTATCTCACTGAGCCACAGCTGTCTTGTGAGGTCACCGGAATGACGGTTTTACAGGTGAAGAATGAGGCTCAGAGAGAGCAGGCGCCGTGGCTGAGGTCACACAGCGAGTTAGGGGCCTGTGCTAAAATCCAGGCAGTTACTGTATTGTCTCATACTCTGTACGACAAACTGGATAATCATTATGGGTTGTTCAATGGACAATAAAGCAAGAAGGATCAGAGAAACAGATTAAACACCATTATTCTCATTCAGAATGATGAATTTGTCGCGTGTTCTTCCCTAATTAGGGAAGAGATTAATACCAA
This sequence comes from Tonatia bakeri, assembly GCA_004024845.1. Taxonomy (NCBI): domain Eukaryota; kingdom Metazoa; phylum Chordata; class Mammalia; order Chiroptera; family Phyllostomidae; genus Tonatia; species Tonatia bakeri. The sequence continues at coordinate 47,897 of PVIA01005814.1, forward strand.
CCATCAGCTGCTAAGAGTTTGTTAGTGAGCACAGAGAGATGCAAGCTACTAAAGAGAACTGATTTATAAGTTCCAGATGTGAAAGGGGACCTATTAACTTTTTTCTTCATACCATCAAAGACGATAGTAAAAACAGTTCGAGACATTAAACACATTGACTAAAAACTGTTCTTCTTAGGACTCAGAGTTTATTATTATGCTTTTTCCTTCAAAATATAGTCAAGCCCTGGCTGTTGTGTCTCAGTGGATTGAGCGCCAGCCTGCAAACCAAGGTTTGATTTCTGGTTGGGGCACACACCTAGGTTGCAGGCCAGGTCCCCAGTGGGGGGCGGTCAAGAGGCAGCCACACATTGATGTTTCCCTCTCTCTCTCCCTTCCTTCCCCTCTCTAAAAATAAGTAAATAAAATTTTAAGAACAACAACAAAAAATGTAGTCAATATGTGCTGAGAAAAACAAAATGTCTTACAGTAATATCTGAAACAGGGACAAGTAATTAATTCCTATTTGGATCTTGTTCATACATCTATTGTCATATTAAATGATTTTTGTCTTTGATCCCTCATGACTTTTTAAAAGTCCGTGGGCCTAATGGCATATGATAGTATGTTTACATACATAAAATATTTTTCAGCAGGGGCACAGCTCAAATAAATGCTTTTTCCTTGCCAATATTTCATTGACAATATAATACAGTGAAGTTTCTTTTTAAGCTATTAATTAATCACTTAGCATCTAGTAGGAACTACAAAAAGGTATTAATATACTAATTATTGCTCTTTGTATCTAGATCTTTGGTCTAGGCTTCACTACATGATAAGTAGATCTTATCATAGTAGTCACTCACCAATGAATGAATAATTATTAATGCATGTAGCTTCATCTCCTCTAAAAAGATTTGCACACCTTTGACTAGTGCTTTCAAAATGTCCTAGAGGGCTAAAAAACAATGGGTTAATTGTAGTCACTTACCAATGAATGAATAATTACATAGGACTTCAACGTTTAGGGAAAAAAAAGAGTTATGAAATCAATCTTGAAACAATTAAACCAAGGGTCCTATAGTAGGGGTCCCCAACCTCTGGGCAGCAGATCAGTACTGGTCCAGGCCTGTTAGGAACCAGGCTGCACAGCAGGAGGTGAGCTCAACTGTAATGCCTTTGAATCATCCCAAAACCATCACCCTACCCTGGTCCATGGAAAAATTGTCTTTCATGAAACCCGTCCCCTGTGCCAAAAAGGTTGGGGACCACTGCCTATAGAACCTTATTCCTAGGCTGAGATAGTGACAGCTTTGGAGAATTTTAGCCCTTTTGCTCAGAACAAATGCCTGCGTCCCAAGCACATGTTCTAAATCCAACATCTTTGTCATCTATGGCTGCCATCACTTCCCCCTTCGGGTCTGAATTTACCCATAATTTACCCATTTCACCTGAGAGCTGAAGTCCATGAGAGACAGGAGTGAGAAATCAGGAAGGCAGACAGAAGGTAAATGGCAGGCACATATTTATGGAACAGTGAGTTCCAGTAATTACATCACCAGAAAAGGTACAGTAGTCCCCCCTGAGCCATGGGGAATATATTCCAAAATCCCAGTGGATCCCTGATACTGCCAATAGTGCCGAACCCTCCTCTTTATAGACTGTGTTTTTTCCTATACATACATAGCTATTGTGACATTTAATTTGTAAATTAGGCACAGTGAGAGATCAACAACAATAACTAATATAAAATAGAACAATTACAACAATATACTGCAGTAAAGTTATGTGAATGTGTGTGGTCACTCACTCCAGGGGACCCGTGCTGAAGGAATCGTGTTCACTGATGCTCCGTGCCTCCTGCCACAACTTCAGTGTGAAAAACAGTTGCCCTCAGTCAGAACGTATTTTCTGTCCGTGTTTTCCACCCACAGATTTAATGCCTTTTTCATCTAAAATGAGCACTTATCACACACTGTGGCCATAACATTTGCATTTTGAGGTGCGACAGCAACACTAGCCTGAGTTTCTTTTTCCTCCACAGTTTCACAGATAGAAGATTCATCCTTAACATAAGTCTCAGCAGCCTCAGCATACAATTGTTTTTCTTTCCTTATTAAGTCAAGAACTTTCCCCTTTTCCCTTAAAGGACAAACTTTATGGCCTCTCTTTGACGTGTTCAAATTGAAAGCATCACCACTCATGCACTTTGGGGCCATTGCTAAGTAGGATAAAGGTTACGTGAACACGAGCACTTCAATAACATGACAGTCAATCTGATAGCTGAGGCGGCTACTGAGTGACTAACAGGTGGACAGCATGTACACTGTGACACGCTGACAAAAGGATGAGTCACAGAAGGGCAGGGCAGAGTGGGACAGCACGAGATTTCATCACAACGGGGCACACTTTGAAACTTACAAATTATTTATTTCTGGAATTTTCCACTTAATATTTTCAGACCACAAGGGTCTGAGAGGGCTTGTAAACTAGGGATATCTTTCCATGTGTCTTGAGGGAAAACTTATTATTTTTTAATTTAAAAATTACAAAATTCAGGCCTGGCCAAAAGGGTGTAAAGACTTTGGCACCTTCTAAAAATAATACAATATTGAAAAACAAAATGACTTTCCTTATGCAGGATTTAAACTTTTCTAAAGTAGTTGGGCTCTCTTCCAGGGAGATTTCCTATGTAATTTGGAGGAATGCACATCTTGAGACAAAAGTTCTTCATTTAGGGACAATAGTGTAAAAAACAGTTGCCAGATTTTATACTATTATGAAACCACAGGTGTCACCAAAAAAAAGATTGGACATGTTAAACAAGAAAATTGCTCTGATTGTTCTGGAAGAAGTAAAAATATCAGTTTATGTCAAAAAGCCATTCCTGATCTACCACACCTGCTACATGCCTCATTCACGCTGTGACTTATTGCTTATTTATACAGGACAGCTCAGCAGATGTCACATCTGGTTATCCTGCACATTTGGAGATTTAGTTTATTTTTAGTTGAGATGGCATGAGAAAGTTTCATGCCTTGGATAAGCTTACACTGCAAGAATTTTTAGCTTGAACTTTGTTATATCTAGGACTTTCCTGAAACTTTAAGACTGACCTGATAAGGAAGGGAAGTGAACACTACTCAAAAGAAGTAGGACAAGGAAGACAGGGAGAGAGAAAGGCCAGTACTGGCACCCTCCAGATTCACTAACTACCACCCTGGACCTGACACAGTTGTTAATGCTGCATTAGATAACCCCGTTTCGGGCAGTGAGCGAAAACTTTCCATGAAAAATGCCTGGCTATTCCAGACAGTGTTTAGCAGAGTTTCCCAATCACAGTTTTCTGAATTTAATTTAACTTTACTCTTAGCCCCTCTTACCACTTGGCAGGCAAAGTACCATACAACTGGAAAGAGTCATGCTTCAGGATTACCAGATTTCTGGACTATTAGCACTACTGACTTCTCATTTCATCTTTGCAAAACAAAATGAACAATGAAACTAGATTTGCAAATTAAGCTGCAATAATCATTTACTACCAAAACTAAACATGGCCAAAAATAAAACAAAACAAAACCTCTAAACATAACAACACACACACGTACAACACACACAGGCTAGGAGCCATGACCCAATAATTTAATAAACTATATGACTATCAAAATCATACAACTCCAAAACAAGAATACTGGAGACGGAAAGGATGTGTGTAAAGAGGAACCCTTATTTACTGCTGGGGAAAGTATAAATTGTGTGATCAACCATTCTGAGGAGCAGTTTGTGCAGTGAAGGAGTGCACAGGACTCCCAGCCCGGCAGCCTCGCTCGTGGACGGACGTACTAGAGAGGTTCTCAGACATGCGCACGAGGAGATATATCGATGCAGTGATATTTTTACGAGAAGAAAAAAAGGGGAACAATCTAAATGCTTACTCATTTAAAGTACAAGAAATAAGCTTCCAAAAAGGAATATTATTCAGTAGTTAAAATGAATAAACTCAATCTACATGTATCAACACGGATAGATTTTGAAGTCACTCTGAATAACCATAACAAACCGCAGAATACACAATATCATGCAATTTTCACAAAGTTCACAATTTTACAAAATTATATTATACTAATTTTTAAAAGAAACCTAGGTCTGTGAAAAAAAATAAAGCCATAGAAATGTACTGTTTAAGGTGCTTGTCAAAAACCACAGGAGACTCTCTCATTTAGACCAAGCTTCATTTGGGTTATTTTAAAAATAAGCAATGAGGTAGAAATTTCAGAATATCAAAAGACTGGAGAGTATTCAAAGATTTCTTTTTTTACACTGTACAACCCCCTTCAGTGCTCACAGCCCACAGATAAGGAGGCTGGGCAATGGTTCAAGGCTGCAATTTCCTCTGGCATGGGTACACTATGAGAGGCCCACAGGGATGGGTCCACCAAGTATTCAAAGATTTAAAAAAAATATCTTCTAATCCTTTCTGCAAAAATGATCAGATATGATCACATTGACTTTATTGCTCTGCTTATGAAATTTCATTTTTCATATGTCCAAGCAGATCTGAACACTTCTGACCCCCATGACCATCATCCCCTTTCATAGAGGCAGACATGAGGGTTTTTAAAATATTTCCTTTTCTTTATTTATTTTTAGAGAGAGGGGGAGGGAGAAAGAGAAGGAGAGAAACATCAGTTTGTGGTTGCCTCTTGTGTGGCCCGCACTGGGGACCTGGCCTGCAACCCAGGCATGCACCCTGACTGGGAATCAAACCTACAACCCTTTGGTTCGCCGCCCACGTTCAATCCACTGAGCTACACCAGCCAAGGACAGACATGGGGGTTTTGACCCCACCTAGTATGTACTTCAAAGGGCAGAAAGAGGTATTATGGCCTTTTAAAAAATAACCTCTCCTGGGGTAAAAATAAATTATAGTATAAAATAAAACACATACATGATTATAACTCAGTCAGTAACCTCATTTGAAGCAAGTTTGATGGGCAGAGTTTCCTCTGTTCTTTATTAGCAAATTAATCAGAAGGCTGGCACAGTTTGTGAACAGCTTCTCACGGGAACTTTATGAGCCTTACTGTTGCAATCATGTGAAATTAATCTCTCTTAGAAAGATGCTTGCAGATCCTGGTGAGACTTGGGAACAATTGTTCAGTCAATTTGTTATTGCTGCCTTCTATCTTTCTCTAAAAGGCATAGGAAAATATTTAAACCTTTGTGCCTGTGAGGGGGTTTTCAGGTCTCAAATAAGAGATGCACATCACCTTCAAGGTGGTGCTTACCTGGGGGGGCGGGGAGAGGCAGAGAGGAATGGGATCAGTGCAAACATAAAGGAAGCTTCAATTATATTTTTAACGTTTTATTCTCTTTTTATTAAAAGGTAAGGCAGAGTTCTGGCCAAAGATGGAGGTGTAGGTAGATATGCTTTGCTTCCTCGCACAACCAAAAGAAGGGTAACAACCAATTTAAAAACAAAAGGCAACCAGAACTGCCAGAAAATCAAACTGCATAGAGTCCAACAACCAAGGAGTTGAAGAAGAAACATTCATCCAGACTGGTGTCCTGAGACAAAGAAATATGGCCCAAATGAAAGAACAAAACAAAACTCCAGGAAAAGAACTAAGCAATGAGGAGATAGACAACCTATCAGATACAGAGTTCAAAACACTGGTGATCAGGATGCTCACAGAAATGGTTGAGTATGGTCACAAAATAAAGGAAGAAATGAAGGCTACACAAAATGAAATAAAGGGAAATATACAGGGAACCAACAATGAAGGAAAGGTAACTGGGACTCAAATCAACAATTTGGAGCAAAAGAAAGAAATAAACATTCAACCAGAACAGAATGAACAAACAAGAATTTGAAAACATGAGAAGAGGCTTAGGAACTTCCAGGATAAGTTTAAATGTTCCAAAATCCAAATCATAAGGGTGCCAGAAGGAGAAGAGGAAGAGCAAGAAATGGAAAACTTATTTGAACAAATAATGAGGGGAAACTTCCTCAGTCTGGCAAAGGAAATAGACTTGCAAGGCCAGGGTGTTCAGAGAGTCCCAAAGAAATCGGATCCAAGAAGAAACACACCAAAACACATCATAATTAAGTTACCCAAGATTAAAGATCAGGAAAAAAATCTTAAAAGCAGCAAGAGAAAAGGAGACAGTTACCTACAAAGGAGTTCCCATAAGACTATCAGCTAATTTCTCAAAAGAAACCTTGCAGGCAAGAAGGGACTGGAAAGTATTCAGAGTCATGAAAGGCAAGGACCTACATCCAAGATTACTCTACCCAGCAAAGCTATCATTTAGAATGGAAGGGCAGAGAAAGTGCTTCCCAGATGAGGTCAAGTTAAAAGAGTTCATCATCACCAAGCCCTTATTATATGAAATGTTAAAGGGACTTATCTGAGAAAAAGAAGATGATAAAAAATATGAACAGCAAAATGACAACAAACTCACAACTATCAACAGCTGAACCTAAAAACAAAAACAAAAACTAAGCAAACAACTAGAACAGGAATAGAATCACAGAAATGGAGATCACATGGAGGGTTATCAGCGGGAAGGGGGTGAGGAGAAAATGGGAGAAAAAGCACAGGGATTAAGAAGCATAATTGGTAGGTGCAAAGTAGACAGGGGGTTATTAAGAATAGTATAGGAAATGGAGAAGCCAAAGAACTTATATGTGCAACCCATGGACATGAACTAGGAATGCTGGGGGAGAGGAATGCTAGAGGCGGGTGTGGTGCAAGGAGAAGGGGGAGAAAGGGAAGAAAAAATTGGAACAACTGTAATAGTGTAATCAATAAAATATACTTAAAAATAAATATAGCTCTCTTTTGTATAAAAAAAGAACATTCCATTTCTGGGACTTTTTGTGTTAATGTTGCATAAATGCACAAAGATATATGTATAAAGGTATTATCATAGTAAAAAAGAGGAAAAATAGTTTCTATCAATGAAAAACAGATTTAGTTGATGATGCTATGTCCAACTTACAGAATACTATGCATCAAAAACTGAAGATGTCCACAATACAACATAAATTTTAATGAACAAGTGGTGGAACCTTATGTACAATACAATTCCATTTGCATGAAAAGGCGTACATTATACATATAAGTGCAAACAAGTGTCTGAAAGAAATGTACAATGATTATCTCTAAGAGATGAGACTGTAGGCTGGGAATGGGAAAGAAATATTTTATTTCTTCTGTGTCTTTTTTTGCATCGGTTAGGACTCTGCTGCCAATGACAGAAAACTGAAACTCAAACTACCCTAAGAAATTAGTGAATTTATTGCCTTAATTTAACTGAAAAATCTGTGGGAAATTTCAGGCTCATTTACTTACTTACTGTTGCTACCTACAAGGTAGCTATGTGCCTAAATTTTTGGACACGTGCTTCATACAGCACTGTATGATGTTGGTTTGGGGGCTTTTGGGTGCCACCATGTGGTGAGGCTGCTCTACTGCTTCTTGATTCCTTTAAAGAAAGCTCAAGCAATTTGATTTCCAAAATGAAAAGTGGTCATACAGATTCTGATATGCCTAACAAAGTAGATGAATTAATGTTTCTATTAAAAATTAAAAGATTTCTTCCAAAGGGAGGATTCAGGCCAGGTATATAATTACTTCACATATATTTAGAGTTAAATATATTACTTTCTGCTTGTATATTTAGCATATGAAGTGAAAAAAGTGATATTGCAAATATTATCAGCCACCAGCTGTAAAATGCCTTGAAGCTGGTAATGCATAAAGTACAAGAATAAAATTACATGCAAGTAACATTCAAACCTTGGAAATTACTGATAATATACATTTTTTAAAAGATTTTTTAAGTTTTCTTTTTAGAGAGAGGGGAAAGGAGGGAGAGAGAGAGTGAAGCCTCAATGTACAAGAGACACATGGATCAGTTGCCTCTCTCATGCTCCTAACCAGGGAACCCAGCCTGCAACCCAGGCATGTGCCCCGATTAGGAATTGAACCGGCGACCTTAGGATTGGAGGCTGGCAGTCCACTGAGCCACACTGGCTGGGGCTGATGTATTTTTTATTTTTGTACTATATTTTGAGTACAAATTGCTATAATTTCCTTTCAAACTATGCCATTCTTTAATGGCTATATAACAATGATATCACCTAAGATATGCAGTGAAATTTTTAATGTTCACTAGAGATGTATCATGCAAGTAGGTATTTTCAGTATTGTACATTCTGGGGATAGGAAAAAAAGAGAACATAAGCACTAAAAATTTTAATGAAAATTAAGGAAAAGTGTAAGTGAATGAGAAATTAAATGATTTTGTGTGTACATGCAATGCACACAAAATGAGAGGAAAGAAAATGGTTGGATACTAAGGAATGTTTTATTCCTTTAAATGTTAAGCATATTATTAAGAATCTCTTATAGGAAAGGCTTCAGATCAAAGTGTAGACTATGACATATAATTAATTACACACCCTGCCACTGAAATTTCAACACAGATATTTTTTAAAAGTATAAAGCCCTGTCAGTAGAAAATGATTAGTGTATCATCAATGTACCAGAGATTTTGAGGACTATCTAGAAAATAGAAAGCAAATGGGTTTGAATTTCCTGAAAAAATCAAAAGATAAGAAATTGCATCTCAGGACATCTCTTTCCCTGGAAATTACAATTTAAATCCTCTGAGGGGGACCAATGTTTGTTACCCCCAAACAGTCCTCTTGGGATATTGATTTGAAGCTGGTTATTCAGAAACAAGAGACTCAGAAAGAATCTCTGCCCCTCCCTTCTACCTGTCTGAAGGAATTCAGATAGGAAAACCTGCTTAAGGAAGGGAGCATGACCACCATATCACAATAATTACGATAAATTAAATGTGGCAAACAGGGACTCCCCTCTGTGTCCCATTATTCTGGGCGGCCCATCAAGAACTGGTTTATCACATTTGCTCTTTCCAACTATGAACGCCTACTTTCCCTTTGAAATCCCACGTCCCCAGCCCCCTTTCCCTCAGTCCAGAATGGTTTATCAATCTCAGTGACCCAGTGCACCCTCAGGTCTCACATTCCAAGGGCACCCCCGCATGTGTATCCGTGATAAATTTGGGACATTTCCTCCTGTCAATCTGTCTCATGTGAATTTACCTATTAGCCCATCCAGACAACTTAGAAAAGTAGGAGGAAAGTTATTTTTTGACCCTCACACCTTTCATCTGAAATTCTAGGTTGAAAATTGAGGCTGCTTCCCTGTACTCAGATTTTTTGAGCAGGAGTGAGATGTTCCCTTCTCACTGACATTTCAAACAGCAAAGTTTCTTATAAACCATGCCAGCATTTTCCAATAGAAATGTAATGTGAACCACACATGCAACTTATCATTTTTTAAAAGATTTTATTTATTTATTTTTAGAGAGGAGAAAGGAAGAGAAACATCAATGTGTGGTTGCCCCCATGTGCCCCCTACTGGGGACCTGGCCTGCAACCCAGCCATGTGCCCTAACTGGGAATCAAACCCAGGACCCTTTGGTTTGCAGGCCAGTACTCAATCCACTGAGCAACACCAGCCAGGGCCTTTATTTATTTATTTATTTATTTATTTATTTATTTATTTATTTATTTATAGAGTACATTTATTAAAGCTGGGGACAATGAAACCAGGAAGGGCTTAGCATAGCAGAAGCAATAGGAGAGGGTCTAGGCTGCTTTGGCTCACTGAAAAGTAAGAGAAAGGGGGGCCTTGGAGACAGATTCAGGAAGTCAGAGTTTAGGAGACCTTTAGAGTTCTTTAGAGTTCTGGGGACCTTTAGAGTTTAGGAGATGCATGCCAGAGAGGGAAGAAAGGCATGGGCATGCTCCTGGGACGGACAGTGCATGCCCACACAAGGAATTTAAATTTTCCTAGTAACAAAGTGACAAGAAACAAATTCTGAGACATCCTATATTAAATTACAATAGGCCCAATGGTGGAAGGAAGAGATGAGAGAGGTTAATCAGTTAACAACTGCAGGGCAAAAGCAACAAAAGACTGCTCACATTCCTGAATGTTACAGAAATTTGGTGTTTTCTCCCTCTGTAGCTCCTCCGAATTTGATCTTGTGGGAGGGAGCCAGTAATTTTATTTTGTCAGCATCTTGGTAGGAAGCAGAACTGGAACTAATTATTTTCATTTATCCTCCTAACATTCCTAAGAGGTAGATAAGGAAACGGATATTCAGAGAAGTGCAGAAAACTTGCCCCATGAGAAGTGGCCATTTTAAACCACATCTATTTGACTGCAAAGCCTGTACTACTTCTTTCCATTCTCAAGTAAGTGTTGAAACAAGCCATATTTCCAGCTAGGAAGATGAAAATGCCTAAGTTTGAGTCCAGCCTCTGTGACTGACTTAGCTGTGGGATCTTGTACAAATCATTAATCTTCAAAGTCCTTCTCATCACTAAAAACTCTGACGCCTCACTTACACTCTGCCTGTTTCAGTAATTCCCAATGACACTTTAATTCATCACAGTATGGTTTCTGCCACCATCATTCTGCTGAAATTGTTCTCATCAAAACTGTCAATCTCATCCTTGTTGCTAAATTGATTGAATATTCAATGCAATGTCCTTCCCGTATGTTATGCTTTGTTATATATATTTTATACACTAAGGTACTACAATTTTAGTAACCCCTAAAATTACCCGACCCGAGGGTTTGCAGAGGAAACGTTTTACTCACAAACAGTCATACATAGTTTTCATTTATATGTGGCACTGGACAGTGTGTAAAAAAAGGAAAAAAGAAAAAAAAAAGATTGGAAAGACCACACACAAATTAATTCAAGATAGATTACAGACCTAAGCAAGAGAACTAAAACTATCAAGTTTCTAGTAGAAAACGTAAGAGAATAACTTCATGACCTTGTAGGCAAGTATTTCTTAAAGAGGAGCACTAAAGATAATATTCAAAAGCAATAAAATAGACTTCATCAATTAAAATCCTCTATTCTCCCACGATAGTAGGAAGGAAATGAAAAGGCAACTAAGAGTCAAGTTTTCCACTGTTGGAGTGGGAGGTTACAAATAAGCGAGAGGAAGAGGCTAGAATGACCCGTGTGGTAATGGATTAGAGCTGGAGACATCAGCATGAACTCCTGATTAGCTTAATACAGATACAGATGGTTACCACAGAAATGTTTATAGATATGTATATACGTATGTTAGTATAGACAGCTATATTTCTTCACTCTGTGAACTGAGAGACTCCTCAGTAGCAAAGAGCACACTTAGTGTCCAAATCTTCCTTTCTACTACCATTCTTCAATAACAGAAACAAGGGCTTCTTGGACAAATTGCTGATTTTAGCCCTGACAGGGAAACTCAGTTGGCTGGAGCATCGTCCCTACATGCCAAGGTTGCAGGTTCCATCCCTGGGCAGGGCACATATGAGAAGCAACCAATGGATGCATAAATAGGTGGAACAGTAAATCGATGTTTTTCTTGCTCTCTCTCAAAAAAAAAAAAATCAATAACAGAAAAAAGAGATGGCCGATTTTCATAGTGGGGCAGGGAAAATACCAGATGAGCATGGAGCACCTTCTAGAGCCAGAAAGTAAGGAAGTATACACTAAAACAAATAAACAAACCCCCACAATCATGGGGATATGTAAAAGTGACAGAGGGACAAACTGAAAGAGCTGCCAATAGCAACAAAATATAGTACTAGTGCATAGCCTAACAGTCCTGACATAAATGGTTGAATAAATAAATAATGGGGTGAATGGGAAGAAACAAATCTCTCATGAAGAATAATTCCAAATAGTTTGTGTTCAGAGTTTGTCCTCAACTAGGCGAAACATAACTTCCCACTTCTTACATGTGAGCTGCCCATAGTTATTTTCTCCCAAATAGAACAGCATGAAAAGAGGGGAAATTATAATTTCACAGACACTACCTCAAACAAGTAGTCAAAGTTAACAATTAACAGCGATAAAAAAATATTGATATTATGTACACTTGATGTGACATGATGAGAATGGCACTTCATCTCTATGGCCTTCCTCCCCCAAACCCATAATCCCAGTCTAATCATGGGAAAAGCATCAAATTCCAGTTGAGGGGCATTTTATGAAATACTTGACCAGAAGTCCTCAAAACTGTCAGGTTTACCAAAAACAAGGAGAGGTCTGAGAAACTGTCACAGAGTAATGTGGTATCCTGGAACAGAAAAACATCAATGAGTAAAAACTAAAGAAATCTCAATAAAGTATGGATTTTCGTTAATAGTAATGTGTCAGTATCATTTCATTAATTGTAACAAATGTACTATAGTAATATAAAAGGGGAAAAATGGATGTGGAGCATATGAAAACTCACTCTATCTTTGCAATTTTTCCATGAACTTTAAACTATTCTAAAATTAAAAGCTTATTTTTTTTTAAATAAAAGAACTCATAGACTGAGAGAACATATTCAAAATACATATACCGGGCAAAGGACCTGTGCCCAGAACAGATAAAACTCCTACAAATGAATGCTACAAACACAACCAAAACTGAAAACAAACAAACTTTTCTAAACAGAGGCAAAAGACGTGAACAGACATTTCACAAAACAAGATACTAAAATACTTGATGAGCACATGAGAAGTTGCTCACCACCATTAGCCATTGGGAAACTACAATATTACAACCAGGTACCCTTTCTCACCTACTAGAGGGCTTAAAATTAAAGAGTGATAACTCCAAATGTTGGCAAGTTATGTGGAACCCTGGAACTCTTGTGCATGGCTAGTGGGAGTGTAACACGTTACAACCACTTTGGAAAACTGCTTGGCAATTTCCCATAAAGTTAAGTATACACAAAATGACCCCAAAATTCCACACCTATATGTCCCCAAGAGAAATAAAACGTGCCCACAAAAAGACTTGTACAGGAATATTTATAGTGCTCTGGCCAGGTGGCTCAGGCGGGTAGCTCAGCTGGTTAGAGCACGTCCTGAGACGACAAGGATGCAGGTTTGATACAAGCATCAACCAACAAATGCATAAATCAGTGGAACAACAAATCAGTTTCTCTCTGAAAAATCAGTAAAATAAAAAAAATTTAAATAAGCTCCATCGCTAAACATGACTGGGCCATATAACAAATTCTAGATAGCTCTATATTCTATTCTTGAAAACAAAAGATTATTCATAGCAACTTATTCATAACAGCTAAAAACTGCAACCATCCAAATGTCCACCAACAGGTGAATGGATAAAGTATTCAATAGAATACTTTCCATCAGTAAAAACAGGTATCTTCTGATTCACACAATAGTAGTCATGGATCTTGAAAACAATATGCTAAGAAAAAGAAGGCAAACACTAATGAGTACCTACCGCCTTTAATTTTGAAATAGTAGAAATCAGAGGAATGGTTGCCTAAAGGAGATTGGAAAGGGGTTGGGTGGTGGAAATGCTCTATCTCACTCATGATTTGATGGTAGTTACATGACTGTTTACATTTAGCAAAACCCATCAAATTATACATGAAAAACTATGCTTTTCATTGTATTTAAGTTTTACCTCACTAGAAAAGAAAGGACAAAAAAAGGCTGCGGGTGTTTAAAAGTAACCCAGGCATGTGCCCAGACTGGGAATCGAACCAGAGACTTTGCGATTCGCAGGCTGGCACTCAATTCACTGGGCCACACCAGCCAGGGCAAAGCCGTTTTTTAAGAAACGTTAAATGAAGAAACATTCCAAGAAGTTCTGATGGATTTATGTAACTAAATAAGGACTTTAAGAAGCCCTGCAAACTTTGAGTTCCTTCCCTGTTTCTCCCGCCGCCACGCGGGGGCCCCGGGAGGTCCCGCGCGGATTCCAGCTCAAAGGGCCCTCACCGTCCTGCCGTTCCCGCCCCGGGCCGGAACGCCCTCGCTCCGCCCCTCGTCAGCAGCGCGACCCGGGCCGGTCCCCGGCGCTGTGCGGCGGGCCCACCCGTAAATTTCTCTCACACCCATCTGAACCGTCCGTTCCCCTTTCAATCAATTCAAATAGTGCAAGGAGAAAGCCAATCGCAAGCCTTATCGAAGGGAAAAGGCGGGCACGTTTCCCGGAAGTATTGGTTAAAATCCCTCCAATCAGAGGTTCGGTGTGGGAAGTTTGAATGTAGCTCCAGACCGAGAGTGCCTTCGTTTTTCGTGTGGCTGAGGTTTAACGCCAGAAGCTACCGCAGGTAGGTGGGTGCTGGGGAGCTGGGGGGAGGGTGCTGGCCGGCCTCCTTCTTGAAGGCCTAGAAGGACCTGAGGACCAGCAGCCGAGAGCGGGACGCTTCCCGGGGGGGCTCCGCCAGGACAGTGTCACCCGCCCTCCCTGAAGCTGCTGACACAGTTCTCCGGAAGAGTACATGCTGGTCGGCTTGAGCTAGGGAGCAGTCGGCGTTGCACCGCCGGGGCGTGATCGGCCTCCGGAATTTGTCGGCACTGAGCATCCTTGGCCCTGACGTTAGTATTCAGTAGCTCCTCCCCAGTCCGTGACGTCGGGAAACGTCCGGGCGAGAACGCCGTGGGCGAGCAAGGAGAAAACGTTCCAGACCCCGCAGCTGGAAGCAGCCGCCGTCAGCCCGGGAGGAGGACTTAGGCGCCGGTGAAGAGCCAGTCGCCCGGCTTGGGGCGCCAGCTGCGCCGCTTTCCCCTCCGCTCACGCAGGCGGTTAATTTACCTCGTTTGTATAATGTCCGTAATAATAAGTAACTACTCTTTAGGGTTCAGATAATTAAATCTACCTTTAGCATTAGTTATCTCTGTGTCTCTGCTGGTATGCTGTTTTTCAAAATAATTAACACATAAGTTTTGTTTTTTCCTTACTATTGAGCAAATTAATACTTGTGGGAGGGGGCAAATCAAACGGGAGAGGTCTGGAGGAAAAGCACAGTTCTTTGACACTTTCCATGCGCTCCTAAAGGAGAATGTTGTTAGCATCCAGGTCAGATGACGCCTCATTTTTATACTCTGTGGATGCTTAAAAATCATGTAGCATTTTAATTTGCATTCTTGTGCAGATTTTCCTATTTGAACTTTATAATGGACTTGCTTATTTATTCTCGTATATAGTGTGCTTATAAGTTTTTAAACTCCCTAATGACACTCCCTCCTTCCTCCCCTCCCCCCTTTTTCCTTTTAAGCTGGCAAGAATTTTCTCTGGAAAACCAGCCCTTTTTCTTCAGTTTGGCTTGGTTGGTCTCTATACCAGATGCATAGGTAGCCACCTTAGACTTCCCACTTTTCTTTATTCTTCCATCAGTTCGATCCGTGGTTTCTTGGAACTCGTGACATCCTCTTTCTTGCCCTTCTTTCTTGTGTTGCTTGAATATTTCTCAAGGATCTTTCCATGAGAATGGTATGAGCCAAGTAAACTATATAATTTCTTACATGGCCGAAAATAATTTTATTCTGCCTTACCAAGGGCATACTGATTTATTTATCCTTCTACATCACCATGGTAACTCTTCTGAAAACGCTTTTTTCTTAGTCGGGTATTTTCAATGCCTGTGTATCAGCCTTGTCTAATAGGCATCTTGTGTGGTTGTTGGTTTTGTTTTTTAGCTTGAGAACAAAAATGTCAGGCTGCCTGCATTCATCACCAGGGGAAGGTTGAGAAACTATTCTGCTTATTATGGACAGTAGCTTCCTGAGCTTCACTGTATCTGTCAAGCAAGGTCCTACTTAGGACCCCAGAATAAGCTGTAGTGTCTTATCTTCTAACAGTCTCCTTCCCGCTCTTCCATGTCATATATTTATTCCATTTGTATGTCAATACTTATGTTTCAGAAGGCTTTGAGGTTGGGGTGGGAGGTGAACTGCAATCTTAACTTATTTTTTCATTTTGTTTTTTTATTATTATATTGTATTGATTGTGCTATTACAGTTGTCCCAAATTTCCTCCTTTGCCCCCCTCTACCTAGTACACCCTTTCCCTCCAGCAATCTCCCCCTTAGTTCATGTCCATAGGTCATGTGGGTAAGTTCTTTGGCTTCTCCATTTCCTATACTATTCTTAATATCCTCCTGTCTACTTTGTGCCTACCACTTATGCTTCTTAGTCCCTTCAACATTTTCACATTCTCCTCCTTCCCCCTCCCTGCTGATATCCCTCCTTGTGATCTCCATTTGTATGATTGATTTCCTGTTCTGGTGGTTTGCTTAGTTGTGTGTGTGTGTGTGTCTGTGTGTGTGTGTGTGTTTCTTTTTTAGATTCAACTGTTGATAGTTGTGACTTTGTTGCCTTTTTAAATTTTTATTTTTATTATTTTAAAAATTCTTTTATTTTTAAGTATATTTTATTGATTATGCTATTACAGTTGTCCCATATTTTTCTTCCCTTTATTCCCCTTTACCCTGCACACCCCCTCCCACCAGCATCTCCCCCACCCTACCCCTTAATTCATGTCCATGGGTTGTGTATAACAAGTTCTTTGGCTTCTCCGTTTCCTATACTATTCTTAACCTTCCCCTGTCTATTTTGTATCTACCATTTATGCTTCTTATTCCCTGTACTTTTCCATTCTTTCTCTTCCCCCTCCCCGCTGATAACCCTCCATGTGATCTCCATTTCTGTGATTCTGTTCCTGTTCTAGTTGTCTGCTTAGTTAGTTTGGGAGGGGAGGTTGGTTTTTTGTTTGTTTGTTTGTTTGTTTGTTTTAAGTTCAGTTGTTGATAGTTGTGAGTTTGTTGTCATTTTACTGTTCATATTTTCAATCATCTTATTTTCTAAGTCCCTTTAATGTTTCATATAATACGGGCTTGGTGATACTGAACTCCTTTAACTTAACCTTATCTGGAAAGCACTTGATCTGCCCTTCCATTCTAAATGATAGCTTTACTGGGCAGAGTAGTCTTGGATGTAGGTCTTTGCTTTTCATGACTTTGAATACTTCTTTCCAGCCCCTTCTTGCTTATAATGTTTCTTTTGAGAAATCACCTGATAGTCTTATGGGCACTCCTTTATAAGTAACTGTCTCCTTTTCTCTTGCTGCTTTTATGATTCTCTCCTTACCTTTAATCTTGAGTAATGTAATTATGATGTGCCTTGGTGTGTGTTTCCTTAGGTCCAACTTCTTTGGGACTCTCTGAGCTTCCTGGACTTCCTGGAAGTCTATTTCCTTTGCTCTTCCTCTTCTCCTTCTGGTACCCTATGATTTGGATGTTGGAACGTTTAAAGTTGTCCTGGAGGTTCCTAAGCCTCTCCTCATTTTTTAAATTCTTTTTTCTTCATTCTGTTTTGGTTGAATTTTTATCTCATCCTTACATTCCAAATCATTGGTTTAAATGCCAGCTTCCTTCCCTTCTCTGTTCGTTTCCTCTGGATCATTTTTTCACCGTTTTTTTTTTTGGTTTTGGCTGTGTTCAAAGAGGTCTCCGAGCATCCTGATAACCAGGGTCTTGAACTCTACATCTGGTAGGTTGACTATCTCCGCTTTATTTAGTTCTTTTTCTGAGCTTTTGTTTTGTTCTTTTATTTGGGCCATATTTTTTTTGTCTCCTCAATTTGGCAGCCTCCCTGAGTTTGTTTCTCAGAGGTAGAGCTGCTTTGACTCCCTGTCTTAGTAGCATGGCCTATTGTAGAAAAGGCACCTGTAAGTTTTGTGGGGTAGAACCTTAGGTAATTGCCAGTGCCGGGCATGTGCTTCACCACTTTGTGCTGGTGTGGGAAGGGCTTGGAGAGGAGACAGTGCCACCACCTGGCTTCTTGTGGTTCATCTGTCGCTAGCCCATTTCCAGTCACTTTACCCCCTTCCCATGTGCAACTGATGTCCTTCTAGCTGCTGCCTGGGTAGTGAATCCTGGAATGGATGGGTTTGTGTACGTTGTAAGACTGTGTTGGCCCTTTAAGTAGCGAAAATCCAGCATTTTTTTCTGCTGCCCCACCCTGCACTGGTTTTTATAGCCAGAGGTAATGGGGATCTATCTTCTAGTGCTGGAACCCTGGACTGTGCAGTTTGGCCTGGGGCTGGATCTCTAGCTGCCTCTAAAAGTATCCCTGCTGCCCATCCCGCAGTGCCTCACCGCCTGTCTCTGCTACTCCGCCTCTACTACACATCTGGATGAATGTGGCTTCTTTAAATCCTTCATGGTTGGACTTCCATATAGCTCAATTTTCTGATGGTCTGGGTGTTCTTGTTTTTGAGATCTGATTGCAATTCTTTCTATGATTGCATGAGTAGGCAAAACATGTCTACCTATACCTCCATCTTGGAATCTTAATTTTTTAAGTAATAAAATGAAAATCCAGCCTGGCTGGTATAGCTCAGTGGATTGAGTGTGGGCCTGCAAAGCAAAAGGTCATTGGTTCTATTCCCAGTCTGGGTTGCAGGTCGGGTCCCCAGAAGGGGACACATGACAGGGAACCACACATTGCTGTTTCTCTCCCTCTCTTTGTCCCTCCCTTCCCTTCTCTCTAAAAATAAATAAAATCTTTTTAAAAATAAATAAATAAAATGAAAATCCCTGTAAGTTTGTCTGTCTCTCTTTTCCCTGACAGGATGTCTTCATCACGTTTTGCCTGTCGACGCAGAAAGGATATGAGTACTGATATGATTAGAACTAAAATTGCTCATAGGAAATCACTGTCTCGGGAAGAACACAGATATAAGGAATATGAACAAAACAGACATTTTGGTTTGAAAGATGTCAACATTCCCACCTCAGAAAGTAGACTTCTTGAATTAGATGAGACATTTCAAGAGCTTATTCCAGAAAAGGCCAGTGTCAAGCCAAGTAAGTAAAGGTTTATTGTAATTTTAAGTGCTCTGAAGAGTGAAGTTGACTTAATAACTGACATAAAAAAATCCTCACCAGTCCCTGGCCAGGTAGCTTGGTTAGTTGCATTGTTCCAGTATGCCAAGGTTGTGGGTTCAATCCTCAGGGTACATACAAGACTCAACCAATAAATGAGTAAATAAGTGGAACAACAAATAGATGTCTGTCTGTCTTCATTCTTTCTCTCTCTCTCTCTCTCTCTCTCTCTCTCTTTCTCTCTCTCTTTCTCTCTCTCTCAAAATCAATTTAAAACAAACCCTGAGCAGAAGAATGGAGTTTTGTAATATGATTTTGAATAACTTGATGTTTTCTGCTGTCTAAGGTAAAGGCTAAAATCTGTTTTAGCCATGCTAGAGCCATTCACCTGTGGAATATTATAACACTTTATTTTCTATATTGCCTTATAGGAATTCTAATGTTCTTACTTCTGGAGCTTGAGTAAGATAAGTGTTGACAAGATAAATTGATACGGGACATAAACATAGAACTGATTAAAGAATCTATGAAATAAGGATACTATGCCACTGAAGACATTTCTTAGAGCGGCAAGGAATTCTTTCTTGCAATTTGCCTAGGGCAGGAATGGAAATTTAAAAAGAATAGAGGTTGAGCTGGAATGGCTCAGTGGATTGACCACTGGCCTGCAAACCAAAGTGTTGCCAGTTTGATTCTCAGTCAGGGCACATGCCTGTGTTGTGGGCCAGGTCCCCAGTTGAGGGCATACGAGAGGTAACCACACATTGATGTTTCCTTCCCTCTCTTTTTCCCTTCCTTCCCCTCTCTCTAAAAATAAATAAATAAAATATTTTAAAAAGAAAAAGAACAAAGGTTGAAATAACTTGTGGTTAGGGTGCTAAGGAATTAACAAGAAGCTTCTCAAAGCACTTCTTAGTAGTGGTTGAAGTTAGGCAAAATGATTTTTTAGACATTTGCATAACTTTATCTGCAATGTTTTATATACTGTGTGTGTTTCTTGCTTAGAGTCAGTGAGAACTCTTCTATGTGATCAACGGAAACAAATGCTCCAGAAATACAAAGAAGAAAAGCAACTTCAAAAATTGAAAGAGCAAAGAGAGAAAGCTAAACAAGGAGTGTTTAAAGTGGGTCTTTATAGACCTGAGAAGCCTTCATTTCTTTTGTCCCACCAAAATGCTATGAAAGCTGAGCCAATGAAGGTAAATTTAGTATTCTAACTAGATACAGAGGAATAGTTCCTTTTAACCATTCCTTTTCCTTTAAGAATTACACTTGATTTTAGCCAGAAAGCTGAGAAGCAATTTTTTCAAGAGATAAAATGACTAAAATCACCCATTCCCTTTAGTTCCTTTATTCTCCTAACTAGTTGGTGGGAGGTGGGGATGACAGTAGTAGAAGGTGAAAATCAGGTCTCTCAGTGTAACTCCAGGTAAACTGAGATAGGATAAAACTAGAAAAGCAAGTAGAGCCAGGCTGAGCAGTGGATGCTCTGCCAGGGACTTGGCGTTTATCCCATGGGACAGGGAGAGTCAGGGAAGCTTTTAAATGAGGTTGTACCATTAATTAAATTAATAATGCAGGAAGATTATCCTGGCTTTGAAGATTATAGTCTGGAAAGGGGAGCATTTATAGATGGGAAGACCAGTTACAAGACTATTGTGAAAGAGTAAGTGAGACATTAGGTGGACTGGGCAATGTGTTTCAAAGGAAGAAATAGGTGTAACACATCTTTGGAGATAAGTTTGACAGGTGACCAAGTAGATAGTGAGGAGTAAAGAAAATTTAACACTCAGAATAAAATGATTCTGTTTATATTAGTTTGAACAACCATATAAATTATGCTGCTCCCTAAAAATTAGGAAGGCAAGTAAAGGAACATGATTAAGTGGGTGCATTTTAATACCTGACTCCCCCTTTTTTAAACCAGTTTGGGCCATCTAGATAACAGGCAGTGGTATAAACTTTGGAGTCAGGATGGAGGTCCATGCTAAGGAGTGGATTTAGGATGTGGTATTAGTAGTATGGGTGGGTGTTTAAGCTTTGGGACTGAAGATGACCAATCCAATAAGGACACATAAAATTATGAAAGAGTGAACTCTAGAGAGCACTGTCAGGGGGCGGAAGTCAGGTACAAGTGACAGGCTGAGAAGGACTAGTCAGAGTGGCAGGGGCACTAAAGCGGAGGACGGAAGGGGTGATCTGAAAGAAGAGGATGGTCAGAGAGGCAAGAAGGAGGGAGTCTGGACAGAGGGAGTTTGATTTGTGAATTAGGTAGTCACTGGTGATGTGCTATTTTAAAGGTATGTATAAAAGATCTCATTTTAAATAATATTTTTTAAAAACCTTATTGACTGTATACTCATTCCTGTTTTAAATAGGAATTGAAGAACATGAAGGCCCAAGATATTGCCTAATTTTCTTTGCTTCATGAATCTGATTCATTTGATAGATCTTTATTTACTCTGTGTATTGCCTTAGGATAATGTGGAAGAGACCAAAATTAATAAAACAACTCAAGGCGGAAAGATAGTAGATAAATAAATATTCTATATATGTTAGAGGAGGGAGAGATTAATTTATGTTTGGAGGAATATCAAAGAAGACGTCTTAGAAGGGGTTAGACTTCATCTGCTTTCGAAAGAATATGCAGGATGCCAATCACTGGTCTAGACTGTAAACCGCTACTTACGAAGTGTCACACGAGTATGCAGGGGGAGAAAGAGATATCACTGCGTTAATTATAAGATTCACCAATGATTGCTTCTTATTCTCCTTAGACAGTAGTCCTTGCTGAATTTTGCTCACATTATGCACTTTAGAGAAAAGCCTAATTTTATTAACATAGGTTTTCACTGAGATTTGGTAAAGAAAATGTCTTCTCATCTGAAAAGAAGTCTGAATATGCTTCTTACATAATTTTACAGAGTTGATAAACATCTTACCACTTTTTGATCAGTCCTTCTCTTGCTAGATTTTTTCCACATTTTGCTATCAGGTCTTCATTTTCTTATTAACAGTGGACAAGTTCATAGTCGTGAGATTTGAAGGCAAATTGTCCAAGGTAGGAAAGTAAGCTGTACAGTATCTTTTCATAAATAAAAGAAAGATTCTAATATTCTAGTCTGTTCATCTATTGCTTGCATATTAATGAGGATTCCTAATAATAACTGGAAAATATGGTTTACAATGTATTTTCTCTCCTCACTGAGAAATGTAAGTTTTGAAGCTATTAACCTAAAGATGATTTAAATTAAGCCAGAACCAGAAAAAAAATAGTAATTTAAGTTAGCAAGTATCTTTTTTGCCATAAATGACTACAAATAAAGTTTAACTTTAAAATTGGAATTTTTTTTCATAATGAGACTTATAAACAAATTTTGCAAGTTCATTTTTTAAAAAATATTACCTCTTTGACTGTTTTAAGGCTGTTCCATCTTTTGTACGGATGACAAGGTCAAAGGCCAAAGAACAAATGGAGCTGACTAAGGTACACTTGATAGTAGATAATGTTATTAAAATGACAAATTATACTTTCTTTTCTCAGAGTAAGTAACTTTATTTTTAATCTATCAGCTTCAAGTATAGTGGTTATTTTACTAGAGTCGATAGCACTGAAGTCACTGTGGCATAAGGCAGTTTTGGCTAAATGCTAAGGTGGTATGCACTTAAAGTAGTCTGCCCAGACATCCTGTGTGAGAGCTATACCTTTGTCTTGCCCTGGACGTTTAGCGCAGTTGGTTACTGCATTGTTCTGATGCGCCAGGGTTGCAGGTCCAAGCTTTGTCTTTGTGTCACACTGTTTTGTTTGTTAGTTTATTGGTCTTCTATTATGCATTCCATAATAGAACATGCAGGTAGAAATATAAAGCACGTGGGATGGATGTTGTAAATTAAGAGTTTTCAAAACACTGCTAGGGTAAAGTTACTAGGAGGATTACTAAAATAAAGTAAAGTGGGCAAGGGGGGAGTTGTATGCTTCTTTGTCAGGTAAGGAAGCTAAATTTCATGTATACAATAAATTTTGAATCACTACCATGTTCCTCTAAGCTCTAAAGTAAGTATATATTATGTCAGATGGTCATAAATATTCTGGAGGGAGATGGGGAGTGCTAGAGTAGGTGGAATTTTGATTGGGCCACACTGAGATGGTGGCATTTTGAATGAAGTCTTTAAGGAAGTAGAAGGGTGAACTATGACAAAGAGTTTTCTGTCCAGGAGAAGAATTTTCTAGACAAAATTTAAAAGTCTTGAATTGAAAACATGCCTGGTGCCCTGACTGGTGTGGCTCCGTAGATTGGGCGTTGACCCACAAAGTAAAAGGTCGGTTCCATCTCCAGTCAAGGCACATGCCTGGGCTGCATGTTTGGTCCCCAGTTGGGGTGTGTATGAGAAGCCACCAATGAATGTTTTTTCCCTCTTTCTCCCTCCCTTCCCCTCTCTCTAAAAATAAATAAATAAAATCTTAAAAAAAAAAAAAGAAAACATGCCTGGTATATTTTAAGGGCCCCCAAATGATTATAGTCAACTCTTTTTAATAGCTTTGGTTATTAGCATTTTCTAAATTCTAGGATTCTAAAAAAGCTTGTAAGAAAATAAATATAACGGAAAACTATTTTCTTTACTCCATTTTATTTGGGGTAGTGGATTTTTTTGCTGAGTTATTTCCAAAGTCAGATTTCAGGTGAGGGATCAATGTACAGATTAGAGATGTGGTGGTTTGATTTATTATGCAATTAAATCACATAGCACCTAATCTTCTCAATAGGTTGCTAATGGAAATGATGTTCGAGCATCTCGACCTGGTCAAAGACAAACTTCTGAAAAGAAACTGTTGGACAAAGAGAAAAAAGGTAGGAATATTAGCAGTTATAAGCTCTGATGTTGCCACAACAATAGTAATTTTAAAAAAGCATTTGATTTATTTTTCCCACAGCTCAACAGCCTGAAATGCCCACCTCAGTGAGAGTGACTCGATCAGCTACTTTAGCAACAAAGCAGGTAGCCAGGCCCATCTCCTCCACTACAGCAAGAAAGCCGGTGACAAGAGCTACTCATGGTAAGAACTATTTCTTGATCAATGATTGAACTAGAATGTTTTGGTTTTTGAGATTTTTAAGTACTCCCTTGAGTAGAGGGGGAGGAAATGGAAGATTCCAGTTCCCTGAAGGTAGGTTCTGTGCCCCTTCATCCATTTGGCAGGGGGCGCTCAGACATTGGGGTACCTGAAGTGGTGTAAACAGTGCTTCATAGTGAGAAATTAATAGCCCCAATAAATTGCAGTCCATCCATTTGGAAAACAGTGTGAGCTTTTAAGAACAATGTGAAAAAAATGCTTAAGAATGTGGTGTATGATATATTAAGTGGGGGAAAGATGAACAGGTCAAAACCTGAATAGTATGAGCACAGTTGGAAAATATGTATGTAAATAATGTGAACATTGGAAAAATGTACCCTGAAATGTCAACAGTGATTATTACTGAATAATGTAATCTCGGGTGTTTTTTAATTTTTTTTTTCCTTTTCTTTATTTTCCAAATTTCCATAATTTAGATTTTGCTATTCAGAGGCAAAAGGTAAAGTACCTTAAGACCTTTGTTTTGTTTTTGAAAGCAGATGACCTACACTTGGCAGGAAATTTAATCTGTTTTTATCTTATTTTATAAGACTTCTAAGCATAAATTTTTTTAAGACATACATTTCTGCCCCAGTATGGCACAGCTGATTGGGTGTCATCCCACAAACTGAGAGGTTGCCACTTCGATTCCCAGTTAAGCCACTGCCTGTTTCTCACAGTGATGTTTCTCTCGCTCTCTTTCTCCTTCCCTTCCCCCTCTCTGAAAAAAAAATTTAAAAAAGACATAGATCCCTGTTGTTGCCTTTTTTTTCCGTTCCCAAATTACCTAGTGCTTTTATTGCAGCATTTTCTGTCTAGTCAAAATGGATGACATATTTTATTTTATTTTTTAGATAATGAAATAGAAAGAAAGGCAACAAATCAAGGAAGATCTGCCCAAAACATAGAAACTAAACCTGACAAGGTAGTGTATAAAATCTGTTTATTTCTAGATTCCTTGGAAATCTTATTACTCCTTTGAAAAAGTTGAAATCAAGCATACAGAACCACTCAAAAGGTTAACCTACATGTGTGTGAAAAACTCTTTGAGTCATAAAGAAGCATAAGAGTATTTACTGTTGTTTTTCAGGTATCTTATCCTTAGAGCTTTATGGGTAGAGAAAACAATTTGGGTAACAGGAGATAGAAAAAATAAAATAAAAACACAGCTGATAGAAACATTCATATGAGAATCAGCTTTGATGCGGTAGGGTGAAATGCACTGACTTTGAATTTAATTAGGCCTGAGTTTAAATATTGTCTCTGATTCCAATTAGTTATATAACCTTGGGCAAGCTATGAGTTTGATTTTGTTTTTCTATCTGTAACATGTAATACCTACATAGACTAGTATTAAGAAATAACCTCATGTTTCTGGTAGCATCTAGCATAGAGCCTAGTAGAGTTTTCAAAAAAGAGCCACCATTTTGAAGATCCATCCTTTGGTTTATAATCCATGCTACAATTCCATAACCTTTAAAACAAAAGTTATACCAAAGTGACTAGATTCTCACTGAAAGTCAAACATCCCCCAGGAAGACACTGCAGAGTGAGTCTTCACAGACGAGCAGCCGCACTTCAGCGCTCCTCCCGTGAGACTGATTTTCTTTCAAGGGTTATCACTCATTGTTTGTGTGTGTGTTTGTTTTGAATTAAATTTATTGGGGTGATGTTGGTTATACAATTATGCAGGGTGGGGCAAAAGTAGGTTAGCAGTTGTTCATATGGAAAATAATACAACAATTAATAAATAATACACGAATAAATTCTTTTTGCATACTCACAGCTGTAAACCTACTTTTTCCCTACCCTGTGGGGTGAGCAAAAGCAGGTTTACAACTGTGAGTAACATTCTTTTGAGTTAGTAAAGCTGTTGCAGTCATCTTAACCTATGTGTCTGTTTTCCATGTGAGCATACCCCTGTACTGGTTTCAAGTGGACATTTCTATGATACGTGATCTGTATCACTCATTTTCACTTTCATTCCACGCTAACCTCAGGGACGTTGTTACCCTTGAACTCCTGTCCAAGTTGAAATACTCTGGTTTCAGTTCATATCTCATTAAAAATCCAAAACATAGAAACCTCTAAAAATTATGTTTAAATGGGTGAATGTTAATAAGTAAAGGTAGTCAAAGGTACAAATTTCCAGGCATAAAATAAGTGAGTCCTGGGGATATACTGTACAGCATGGTGACTATAGTTAATTATACTGCATTGTATATTTGAAAGTTACAAAGAGTAAATCTTAAAAGTTCTCATCACAAGAAAAAAGTCTGTAGCCCTGGCTGGTGTGGCTCAGTGGATTGAGCGCAGCCTGCGAACCAAAGGGCCTCTGGTTCAGGGCACATGCCTGGGTTGTGGGCCAGGTCCCCAGTGGGGAGCGTGCAAGAGACAACCACACATTGATGTTTCTCTCCCTTTCTCTTTCCCTTCCCTCCTCTCTAAACATAAAGAAAAAATAAAAATAAAATTAAAAAATCATTTTAAAAATTTTAACTATTTGTGATTATTTTGCTGTATATACAAATGTCAAGTCATGCTATATACCTGAAACTAGTATTATATGTCAATTATATCTTAGTAAAATAAACAAGTAACGAATTGAAAAAGAAAGTATGTTTCATATTTCATATGGTTAATCTTACTGTGTTACATGAAAAATATTTTTGCTCATGTGATAAAGGACTTGGTCCTTGACAATGGTAGTCATCCAGTAAATTTCGGATTATGATTCTCAAACCATTGTAATTATCAACATAATTTAAGTAAAAATATATGTGTTTGGTAGGTGAGTAAATTTTTCTACCTTAGTTTTCATATATTTTAATTTGTTATAATACTTAAAACCTATTACATATTTAGTTCTTTTAATAAGAATTGGTTCTCTCTTTCTGGAACATAGCAATGGTTCAGTGTAGCCGGTCTTCTGACTCCATGTACACACTCAGATGTATTTGTTTTTGCCTCGTGAATTATGTACATGGCACATGAATCTCAACTTGCACATTTTCAGGCCTGTAAAAATTGGTTCAGGATATCCCCAGAAGAGAAATTCTCACTCTTATTTTGTTTACTCATATCTAGGTCGTTTCTTTTCAAGTTGATAATGAAGAAAATAATTTGGATTCACAAAGCAGTGCAACAAATGATGGAGTTTTGTCAAAAATGGAAAACTTACCTAAGACAAATACTGCAAAAACAAAAGGAAAGAATTCCTTCGCACCTAAGGATTTTGTGTTTCAGCCACTAGATGGTCTGAAGACCTATCAGGTTACACCTATGACTCCCCAAAGTGCCAAGGCTTTCTTGACACCCTGTTACTCCTGGACTCCTGTAAAAGCAGAAGTGTAAGGATGTAATATTAATATTGAATTCCTTGCTAAGATGGATAACAAATGCCTTTCTTTGATTTGTCCTATGCTTTTATTATTTTTTTATTTTTAAAGATTTTATTTATGCATTTTTAGAGAGAGGGGAGAAACATCGATGTGTGGTTGCCTCTCATGTGGCCCTCACTGGGGACCTGGCCCACAACCCAGGCATGTGCCCTAACTAGGAATCAAACCGGTGACCCTCTGGTTTGCAGCCCACACTTAATCCACTGAGCTACACTCGCGAGGGCTGTCCTGTGCTTTTTAAAGTTATTATTTAGGTAGTAAATGATGTTAATTATAAAACATGAAAATTTGATCTTCTAAAAAAAATTTTCAGAAGGTTATAATAAGGTATTTGACAGCTTTGATGTTTCCTATGTGTTGTTATTATCATTGTTTTTATGGTACAATATGTGGGGGGGTTGGTTTTAATGAGTATTATAATACTTAGAAATAAATTTTTAGAAAGAAGAAACTGCTCTAATACCATAGGTGAGATGTGGTTTGATTTTTTCGTTTGTGTTTTTTTTTCTTGTTTTTTGCTCTCTGAGTATTACTTTAGAAAAACTATCTCTAAAGACAAAAATAGCTTGCAAAGTTGGGGGGAGTGGGAGAAAGTCAGAATCTTTTAAAAGAAGGAACAAGGTTTTTTGTTTGTTTTTTTTTAAGGTTTTATTTATTTATTTTTAGAGAGGGAAGGGGGAGAGAGAGAGAGAAACATCAATGTGTGGTTGCTGGGGGACATGGCCTGCAACCTAGGCATGTGACCTGACTGGGAATTGAACCTGCGACACTTGGGTTCGCAGCCCGCGCTCAATCCACTGCGCTACGCCAGCCAGGGTGGAATAAGGTTATTTTGCAAAGACTGGCCGGCAGCAAATTTATTGAAAACTGCCCCAAGACTAAGTGCTTATGTTTTATTAAGAGATCTTCAGAATCTCTCCTAGCTGGTGTAGCTTAGCGGATTGAGCGCAGGCCTGCAAGCCAAAGCATCATGGCTTGATTCCCAGTCAGGGCACATGCCTGGGTTGTGGGCCAGGTCTTCAGTGGCAGTCATGTGAGAGGCAACCACACACTGATATTTCTCTCCCTCTCTTTCTCCTTCCCTTCCCCTCTCTCTAAAAATAAAGAAATAAAATATTTTTTAAAAAATTTCCCTATAGAATAGACACATTTTTAAAAAATAGAAACTAATTTCTATTTTATCCCATGTTGTTCAAAAGCAACATAATTTTGAAATCCTTTAATCCGAGAAATGGGGTTCACGTTTCATGAAGTCTATTTTTGCTGTTGTTTTAGTGATAAGATTCAAGATGCAACACAAGAAATATGGGCACAAAAATGTGAAATTTACTCTGCCAAGGCAGTATATCAAGATTCAAAATTACAATATCCTCTGGATTCTCTAACAGTTTGGAATAAAGGTATGGTATTTCAATTAAATTTTTACTTGCTTTTCTGCATTATGATTTATTAGTGAATTGTTTTAGAGCCCCTTTCACCATATAGTTCAAGGATGTGATCTCAGGGTCAGAAGAGATCAGAAAGCATATGGAAAGATCTGGAGAGGTGCAGTTGGCATGAGCGAGAGGAGAGGAGGGGGCATGACTGTAAATGTGAAGAGATGAAAATATTGAGAGACACTTTAGAGGTGTGTTGAATGAAATCATTGAAACAGAAATAAAATTTTGAAATTCAACACTGAAAAAAATTGAAGGATTAAAAAAAATTTTGTTGTGAGGGTTGTCATTTTAGGAGTTGCTACTTTGAAATTTATATGTATGCATCTATTATGTCACCACCCCACACAGTGTTAGCTCTGGACTCCTGGTGTAAATGTATGTGTCTGTATGTTAACAGGAGTGAGTGAGTGTATATTATATTTGGCCAAGTTAGTGCTATGGTCACAGCCTGTGGAAATTCTTTGTGGCCTAATAAATGCTCTATTTTGTAAATGTCCCATGGGTGTTTGGAAACAGCTTTTACGTTCTGGTAGGAAATTTATTTTCTATGTATCTATTAGGTTAAGCTTGCCAGTTGTATATTCAAATCCTCCTGTTTTGTATATTTTATTATATGTCAGTTTGTAAAGTTGTGTTAATGGTTCCCCTAATTATTTTGAATCTGTCCATTTCTTCTTGTATTTATAACCATTTTTGTGGTATATATCTCAAAGCTCTGTTCTTAAAGGAATAAAAATGTATGGCTCACACACAAAAAAGAAATTTACATGTAATATTTTCTTTAATCTACAGAAAATGTCTTAAATAAAAATGAAACTACTATAAAAAATTCAAGTGGCCTTCTAGTGAAAGAAGTCCCATCAATTGAAATAAGTGAAGATCAGTTATCTCAGCCACAGCATGATGTGCCATATTTCAGGTTTGTCCATTTGTTCCTAGTGTGAGAATTTTGTATTAATGTCTAGACATTTAAACCAAAATTTAACTATTTTTAACCTTGATGTAATAGATGAATTTTGGGGAAGCTGACTTTGGGTAAATTCAAAAGGTAGAAAAAGGTACAAGGAACAAGTCTTTTTTCCAACTCTGCCTCACAACCCCATCCATACTTGGAAGCTTCCATGGAAGCAAGTGTTACTCATTTCTTCTGAATATTTCCAGAGATAGACAAGGTGTATGTAGACAGACAGAAGCATATTTTTCTTTGTCTATATATGCAATAGCATACTATTCCGTTTTCATTAATTTTTCATGTAGGAAACATTCTATTTTAGTACTTGAAGAACTCCTCATGTTGTTGCTTTTGTGTGTGTTTTTGAAATGGCCATTCAGTATCCAATTATATGTATGTACCACAATTTACTTAATAGATTGGTCCCTGTTGCTGGTCATTGACATTCAGTTCACTCTATTACTATTATAATCAAGGCTTCAAAGAACAACCTGTATGCTTTCCAGTTTTTTTCATATACAAATATGTAAAGATCTTAATTGATGACATTTCCTTCCAGCAAAGTATGGTAGTTCCTGTTTTCTCACTTGTTTGCCTCCCACAAAGAGTCCAAGTTAATGTGTACTGGAGTTGGTAGAAGGCTCTTTGACCCTCTAACTCATGAGATAGGATTATGTTTCTGTAACTTCGAAGTGTGGAAATTAACATCCTGTTTGTGGAACTTCAGTCATGCCATCCAAATGCCTGGGAAACAATTGGAGAAGGACCCTAACACTCCACATCACATAGGAAGCTTTTACATATTATTATTCTTGAGTTAATGTAGCAGGAAAATTCTAATATCCCTTTCCAATGCAATATTAATTTTTTGAGCTTTGCCAATCAAATAGGAAATATTATCTTGCTATAGTTTTAATATTCATTTGCTGTATAATGAATGAGTATCTTTTTATATATTTGAGAGCCATTTGGATTGTTGTTAGAGCATCAGATTTAGATTTGTGAGGGATTTTAGAGACTACCTAGTCCATTGTATTGCTGAACTGACGCTAAGCAGTGCCTCCAGACACTGCCAACTAACTAATGTCAGATCTAAACCAAGGCTCCTATCTCATTAAGGTGTTCTCTTTTATGCCACTAAATATAAACAGCTAAATTTTTCTTGTAAGGAACAAAGAATTATCCTCGGTTTCTCCTGCTAGGATACTTTTTATAAAGAAATATACACTTATACATTTATAAATATAAATTTACACTTAGGCCAGGGTCTCTCAACTTTGGCACTGTTGCATTTTAGATGGGATAATTCTTGTGGAGGTGGGGGCAGTCCTCTGCACTATACAATGCTTCATAGCATCCCTGGCCGGTAGTGCCCCTCTAGTTCAGACAATAAAAAATGCCTCCAGAGCCCCAAAGGTGGGGGCCTGGGGGCATTGACTCCAGTTGAGAGCCACTGCCTTTGGACAGGCACAGCCTAATACTTAGGTGTAGAAGGATGGACATACATAGATATCCACTTGTAATTGGGGGGTTTTAATATATCACAGTTGATAAAATAATTAAGCATCAACTCTTGGAAATTAATATTGTATAACTGTCATAATGCTAATACATAGATATTAGTGTGAGAAATATTTGTAAAACTGAAATGTATGTCATAATTTTAGAAGTATTCTCCAGTCAGAAACTGAGAAATTAACTTCTCAGTGCCTGGAGTGGGACAGGAAGCTTAAATTGGACATTCCAGATGATGGTAAGGGAACATTTATATATATTTTTTTACGTTTTAGCTTTATCTTTTTTTTTTATCTTAATGTGGTTACACTAACCTGAAACTTAAAAACCTGGTGTTTTCCAACTTTATACTTTGCTTTTCAAAATAGCGACAATTTTTCATCTCAATATATGTTCACTAACATCTCTGCTAAACTGATACATGACTTAAAAGATGTAAATAATTAGAATATTGACTATCATTCCTGAGAGTTAGACCTTTGCCTATTTTATTATTAGATTTTCTTCGTATGTCTCTGTGAGTGACATCCATATCTGGTATTGTTTAATTATACAAAAATATTTTCTGAATGAAAATTACCTAAATCAATGTGGAACAGATTTTCTGAAAAGTTCCTTAATCTTACTTATTTGGGGAAGCTGTTTAGAAAAAAATCACTTGTGTGCTGTCACTGTGAAGCCTTTCTTAACTACTGATGTACAATGAGAATTTTGAGGTTGTATTCTTACAAAATGCAAGGAAGGGTGCAAGGTTGTTTGCTATGTAATAGTATTTAAGAGAATAAATATTGCTTATTTTTAGCAGTAATTGAAGCAGAGAGTTAACTCTCAGTATTTTTATGACAACATTTTGTAACAAATTTTCATTTTGCTTTAAGTTAAGAATTTGATAGGACATTCGGGGTGAGGTCTTCTTAGCAACTGGTTGACTGGCAATAAAGTTTCTGTTTTGTCCTTTAACTTATAAAAACCTCTTACTTCCTTTAGCTAAAGAACTTATTCTCACAGCAGTTGGTCAAACAAGACTCCTTATGAAGGAAAGGTTCAAACAGTTCGAAGGACTAGTGGACGATTATGAACATAAACGGGGTAAAAAGGAAATTACCTGCACAGATCTGGATGGATTCTGGGATATGGTTAGTTTTCAGGTATGCGGTCAACCATTTGGAATGCCCTTTTTAGTCCAGTCTTTTTTTTTTTTCTTTAAATGAGGTAACAGTGGTAAATTGGAGGAAATAGTAGCTGCTTAAGTACCTATAATGGTAAGTGAGATATTACATAGTACCTTTACAAACCATAAAACACTGTCTACATTTTATGACGGTTGTCCCTCCTCCCCCATATTGCCAGGATAATTTCTGTATGGTTGGAAATTGAGGTTATAGTCAACTGTTGAATACTCTCTGACTATACATGTGAGGAAATGAGTACATGTAGTTTAGTAGTTCAGTTCATCTAACCGTTGCTGAGTTCCTGTTGTGTGCCAGGCGCTGTACTAGGAGTTGAAGGCAGTTCTTCGTGCCAGAGGAGTTTTATGGTTTTATTAGTGAGTCAGACACCACGTATAATTCTAGTCTAATGTGAAAAACTGCCACAATAGAGGGAAATACTAGGAAGATCAGTAAAGGTGTGGAGGAGATGATACTCTCTAGCTTTTTATGCCTATTTCAGAAATAAATGTGTAAAATATTCCTTCAATAACTACTAGCTAACAATCATCAGTCGTAATGATATGAGCATTACTCTATGACCAGTTTTAATACATTTACCAGTTTTCGAGATAATGAGTTGGTTCAATGGCGCCCTTTAATGATGACCATGCAGTTGCATCTTCTAGTCTCACTGTCTGTGGACCTCAAGGTGTTTGACGTGCTGCATTGTTTGCGCTTACTGTCTGATAAAGATGCCCACTTCCCAGTGGGGACTTTTCAAGTTGGTTCCTGGGGCCTTTGTTTGCTTGCTTGCTTGCTTGCTTGCTTATGAAGAGCTATATTGAGGTATGATCTACATATCATAAAATTTGCCTGTGCTAAGTGTACAATTCAGCGATTTTTAGTAAAATTTGCAATTGTGCAGCCGTCACCACAGTCCAGCTTTAGAACATCTCCTCATCACAAGAAGATCCCTCCTGC
Source organism: Tonatia bakeri (assembly GCA_004024845.1). Classification (NCBI taxonomy): domain Eukaryota; kingdom Metazoa; phylum Chordata; class Mammalia; order Chiroptera; family Phyllostomidae; genus Tonatia; species Tonatia bakeri. Next base: position 81,176 of record PVIA01005814.1, read on the forward strand.
CTGTTTGCATTCCCCTTCCCAAGCAACCACCAAATCTACTTTGTAGATTTGCTTTTTCTGGACATTTCGTATTAAATAGAATGATATAGTCCGTGGTCTTTTGTATCTGGCTTTCACTTAGCGTGATGTTTTGGAGGTTCCTCCACATTGTAGCTTTGTCTGTACCTCGTTGTGTATCGGTGCTGAGTAGTAGTTGTTTGGATATGTCACTCCTCGGTCTCCAGTTGGTGGTCAGTCAGGTTGTTTCCAGCATTTGGTAATTATGAATAATCTTCCATGAATATTCCCATACAAATCTTAGCATAGACTTGTTTTCATGTGTCTTGGGTAGATACCTAGATTTTTCTGGATCATATGGTAAATTTATGTTTAACTTTTTAAGAAACTGCCAAACTGTTCTCCAAGGTAATTAAACCATTTTACACTCCCACCAACAATGTATGAGTGTTCCTATTTCTCCACATCCTTACCAGTATTTGTCATTTTCTGTTTTTTTTTAGTATAGCCATCCTACTGTGGGCAAAGTGTCCCTTTGAATTTTGATTTGCATTTCCCTAGTGTAAAAATGTTAAGCACCTTTTCATGTATTTATTAGCTATTCGCATGTCTTCTTTGGTGAAATGTCTATTCAAACCTTTGTCCATTTTTAAAACTGGGTTTGTCTTTGTATTGTTGAGTTGTAAGTGTTCTTTATATATTCTGTATACAAGTTCTTTATCAGAAATATTATTTGAAAATATGTTCTCCCAATTTGTGGCTTATGTTTTAATTTTTTAATGGTGTCTTTTGAAATGCAAACATTTTTTTAAATTGTTGTTCAAGTTCAGTTTTCTGTCTTTTACTCCCATCAAACACTTTTATTTTTGATGAAGCTCATTTTATCAGGTTTTTCCCCTTTTATTGTGGTATTGGCATCATAGCTAAGAACTGTTTTGGCCTGACTACTGGTCACAGAGATTTTCTCTTAAGTTTTCTTCTTAAAGTGTTACAGTTTTAGCTCCTACACTTCAGTAAGTCTATAATCAATTTGGAGTTCATTTTTGTCTGTGGTGTAGGTAAGAGTCTACGTTCATCTTTTTTCTTTTGGATATCCGGTTTACCCAGCACCGTTTGTTGAAAAAAGTATTCTTATTGAATTGTATTGACACTTTTGTTGAAAATGAATGTGGTAAGTGTAATCCTGAGTCTTTTTGACATTTACATACTTTCAAAGATTTTATTTATTTATTTTTTAGAGGGAAAGGGAGGGAGAAGGAGAGGGAGAGAAACATCAATGTGTGAGAAAAACATTGATCCCTAACTGGGGACCTGGCCTGTAGTCCAGCAATGTGCCCTGACCAGGAATCTAACCTGTGACCTTTTGGTTTACGGGAGGATGTCCAGCCCACTGAACCACACCAGCCAGGGCTGTCATTTACATTTTTTGACAGACAGATTGTGAGTACCTATACATATAAATGCATAGTAAGGGGACTCAAAGCATGTTTACCACTTTGGGGGAGAATGGAAATACCAGAAGAATAGGGATCATACATTCCCATCCTCCTAGTACATTATTTGAATCTTTTAAAATGAGTGTGTCATGAGAATTGAGAAGATAAACCACAGATTGGGAGAAAATATTTGCAAAAGACACACATTTGATAAAGATGCTGTTCTCCAAAATATACAAAGACCTCTTAAAACTCAACAATAAGAAAGCAACTTGATTTAAAAATAGGCAAAAGACCTAACGGACACTTGAGCAAAGAAGATGAGCATATGAAAGGTAAGATGCTCAACATCGTATGTTAGTAGGGAATTGCCGATTATAACTACAGTGAAGCACCACATACCTATTATAATAACACTGATACCACCAAATGCTGGAGACGGTGAAGAGCCACGGGAATTCTTGTTCATTGCTGGTAGGAATGCAAAACAGTACAGCCTCTTTGGAAGACAGTTCGGCAGTCTCTTACAAAACTAAACGCACTTACCATAGGGTTCAGCAATTACACTTCTTGCTATTCACCCAAGAGTTGAAAACATATGTTTAGACAAAAACATATACACGTGTTTATAGCAGCTTATTCTTAATTGCCAAAACTGGGAAACAACCAGTATATCCTTCAGTAGGAAAATAAACTGCTTTAAAAAAGACAGAATTTGTGTTCACATTGTGTAATATAGAATATCTCTCCTACCATTTTGGTGATCAAAAATTATTTAGGAGAGTTACTCATGTATGACATCCTTTATGCAGATTTTAAAAGGTTATGAGACCAAAAATAACAATGAGCAATTTTACCATTAAGAATTATTGATTTGCTTACTAAATTGATAATAACTTAGTCTAATTAGTTTTCCTTAGTTTTTGAAAATGTTTATTTACTTATTAGAGGGGAAGGGAGGGACAAGGAGAAGGAGGAGAACATTGACGTGAGAAACATTGTTTGGTTGCCTCTTGCACACGCCCCAGCTGGGAACTGAACCCGCAGCCCAGGCACACGCCCTAACCTGGAATTGAACCAGCAACGTTTTGGTTTGTGGGATGATGCCCAGCCAATGGAGCCACACTGGTCAGGGCAACCTAGTGTTATTTTATCTGTCACCAGTACAAGTCACTCTCCGTTTTTTTAGAAGTCTCAGTTCACTAGTTTGTAATATTAATATGGTTAGCATTAAACTGATAAATTTGTACTTTATTAACAGATAGAAGATGTAAACCAAAAATTCAACAATCTGACCAAACTTGAGGAATCTGGGTGGCAAAATAACAATAATACAACTAAAAAGGTCTTTCGGGTAAGTTTTTCATTTTCTATTATAGACTCTTATATTTTAATGTTTTTTTTTTTAATTTTAACCTTTAAAACTTTAAGCTTCATGTTTTCATCATTTTGCAAACTAAGTTCCCATATGTTACTTACAATTCTTGATTGTATTTGAAGAAGCAATAAGGAAATAACACAAAATTCAGAACGGTTATTTTTGGAAGGAGGAAGAAAGAGTCGTGATTGAATTGGGTGCCCTGACAGCTTCTGAGTCGCTAAGTAGTGGATATGCGCATATCTGTTGTATTCTTTACACTCTGCTTGTGTGTATATATATATATTTCACTACTATTAGTAGTAGTGAATAACTTCTGCCTTCGTCCATATACTTTATCTTGTAAAATTTCCTATTACTTTCTCGGTAAAATTATCTTTGTTAACATGATAGATTCCATTCTTTATCTATTTGTAGTAATATTTTTTCTAGTAATGTTTTAACTCAGTTTTTGGTTTAAATGAATATTTCTCAAACCACCTTGGAGCATTGCCAGTTTTTCTTTTAGATTTCAGAAAAATGCCTGTGGTTGTAAAATCAGGTTTCGAGGTTGGGTATTTATTATCTGTGTGGTCCGGCAGAAACTGTTTTGAACGTGTTAAAGACGTTGGAATACTAAAGGAACCTCTTAAAAGTATTGCAGTAATGAAGTCTTATGGCAAGGATCCTGAGGACAGTGATGAGACTGATTGAATGTTTCGTGTCTGCTAAACAGTGAAAGATGCTTGAACCTTTTGAAACTACTGTGGATATTGAATATTGAATATTGAGTATTGAGTAATGGAAACATTGATATCAGTGGTGTAGATAATGGCTGTATGAGTATAGCATTATATCAATGTCTTGTAATTCTGCCCCTTACCACCAGATGTCTCTCTCCTGCTTTGTTTTATGGGCCACTGCACTTCCATACCACTCCCTCCTACTTCTTATTCCTTGACTTCTTATATCTTTCAGCCTTGTTTTCTCTTTTCTTTCTTTTTTATTAGTTTTTAGACATCTTTAGAATCTTATGTATGTTTCCATAAAAACAGTGCATGATGTCCACACCTCCCTCTAGCTGTCTGTACCTCTGTTCCCATTTTTCTCCCTGAAAAAGTTGTCTGTACTCTGTGTTTATTCAACTCACTGCACTTCGGCTTCAGCCCTCTCTGTGCCCCTAGAACAGGTGTCACCACGGTTATTGATCCAGTAGTTGCTGAAGTTATTAGACACTTACTTATAAAATAATCCCTCTGTAGTGTTAAATACAGCATACTTGCTCTTTCTTAAAATTATATTCTGTTCACTTTCTTCCTACTTCTGTGCCCATGCTTCGGTCATGTTTGCAAATTTTTGCTTTTTCATTTATCTCTTTAAAGTTTGTCTTATTTGGAATTCCTACCTCAACTCTCTTCTCTCCTTCCTGAGTCTTTCTGTGCAATCCTACCTACCCTTTGATGATTCCCAAATCTGTTTCAGACCACACTCACTGCTAAGGTCTATATATCCAGACTCACTTACCTTAAAATCATTATATCTCGCCCTGGCTGGCGTAGCGCAGTGGATTGAGCGCGGGCTGTGAACCCAAGTGTCACAGGTTCGATTCCCAGTCAGGGCACATGCCTGGGTTGCAGGCCACGGCCCCCAGCAACCGCACATTGATGTTTCTCTCTCTCTCTCTCTCTCTCTCCCCCTCCCTCCTTCCCTTCCCTCTCTAAAAATAAAATAAATAAAAAAAATCTTTAAAAAAAATCATTATATCTCAAACTGAAATCATCTCCACACACGGATGCATCCCTGTCTCAGAGAATGGCATGACCAAATTGAAACTGGGGTATGTTCTTTCGTTCTTTCCCTTCTGTATTTCACTGCCTCTACTCCACACCCATCTAGTAGGCTAGGTCCTCTCAGTTGGGCCTCTTAAGTATCTGTTCACTTTTTTTCATTTCTCCCTTGTTTAACTGCCATCATTGTCTCCCCTGTATCATTGTAGTTGTCCCCTTTCTCAGTGGCTTGTAGCCCTCCAGGCTATAGCCAGAGTGACCTAGCTAAAATGCAAATGGAATAATCCTAATATCTTGATTAAAAATCATCAGTAATCTCTATTCCTTTGTTCTCTGTATAACTGTTACTCCATAAAATGGTTACAAGTAAGGGATTTTATAATCTAGCTGTTGCCGATCTTGCCAACTCCTTCCTGCTTCTTTTGCTTCTGGTTTCACACACGCCATCTTCTCCGTCGGACTCTTTCCTCCCTCATTGTTCAGCCCGGCCGCCTGTGATTCGGCTTCGGTGCAGCTTCCCATGAGCCTTCTTGATGCCTCTGGAGACTGGTTTAGGTGTTGTCTTTCTGTTCTCCTCTACCCCTCTGAATTTGTCTCTACATGACATTTGTCCTTCTCAGTGTCCTTATATAGCTCTTCCACTGTGGAGTTATGAACTCCTTGAGAACAGGGACTTTGTCCTTCCCTTTTTGCCTCCCAGCACATACTAGGAACTTGATAAGTGTATGATGAATGTGAAATATTTTATGTATGTTCTATTTTTCTTACAAGGTAGTAATGAGTACTTTTAATAAATGCCATAATTTCTTTTTGCAGAAAAAAGTTGTCTCGGGTACAACAAGCAAACCAAAACAGGATGATGGTGGAAGAATTGCAGCTAGAAATCGCCTTGCTGCCATAAAAAATGCAATGAGAGAGAGAATTAAGCAGGAAGAACATGCTGAGGCAGCAGCCTCTGTGGTACCAAAGGAAGTTGATAAAATTGTGTTTGATGCTGGCTTTTTCAGAGTTGAAAGTCCTGTTAAATCATTCTCAGGTTTGTTTTTCTGCTGAGACCACTTAATAATATCTTGGTTGGATGGGAGGTTGTATAGGAAGTGAAAAGTAGTTGTTACATGAAGGGGTATAACCTTCTGTGATTTCTGGAAAGTAGACTGCATGCTCGCTCACAAACACCTGCAAACTGCATGCTTTCTAAGTGACTTCACAGCTGTTATTACCTCTTAACCCCACAATCCTACGAGGCAGGTCAGCATCTCGGGAGCTAAGGACCATGATGGGAGCATGAGAAGTTAGGTGGTTTTCGAAGCTGGGTTAGAATTTGAGATACAAAGGAAACTTAGTCATAAACTATCACACCTCTCTACTGTGCTTTAAAATGAAACTTATGGAGGGTGGTTTTGGTTTTAATTTGTATAAAACTTTTATCTTTTGGATCAACTGTAAACACACTAGTTTTCTAATTTTAAAATATTTCAGGGAAGAATTCTTACAATTTTCTAACTGTTGGTGTATTTTTTAAGAGCAATTTTTCATAGACTATCTTTATTAGGTTGCGTTTATTAGCCATAGGATGAGAGGGCACCGTTGAAGTGGTCTGTTCCTTATATCTCAGTAGATACTTCTGTCAGTGCTTTGAGCTAGATACTCATTTTCAAGGAGAAAGGGCCCAAAGCCTCTCTGAGTACTGATCAGTTGAGCAGCCGTTTTCTCCCTGTTATTTAACAGTGTCCACTCGGAAGTTTTCTGAAAATAAAGCTTAGCTGCTCTGTAATATTTATAGGAAAATGTAAATTTATCACCTCAGTTTAGGAATTGCATCACCGCTAATAACAAGGCTGCTTGCTACTACTTCTCAAGGATCCTAGAGGTTCCCACAGCTATGAGCCGATCACTCTCTGCTTTTCCCAACTCTGCATGTGTAACTAGGGAGATAAAAGTTTATGGCAAAAGTTGATCTTTTTAAAATTGAATTTTACGTATAGAGCACTTAGTTATGTGAGGCTCATTACAAAACAAGTCTCCCACAAAGGTCCTTTCATCCCATTGTCACTCCCTAGAGGCAACTACTTTTATTTTTTAAAACTTTTAAGTTATAGTTGGCATACAATTAGTTTCAGGTGTACAACGTAGTGATTAGTAATTCTTCACAGAGTCTTGGAGTCTTAACTTGTTTACGGCCTTCTCTGAACAAATGTCGTTTTCTTCTTGAATTACTCCTTTGATTTACTCACCTTTGTTCTCTCTGATCTTTCTTTCAGAAATACATACTTTTCTCTTAGTAAATAGACTACTTTTATCATTCTTTCCTCTACTTAACGTTTTCTTCTGCTCTCTGGATTTCCTCAACTTCATGTTAGCTGTCGTGTTTTAATTCACAATAGTTCTTCCTCATTCTTGGAATGTTTCATTTCAGCACAGGCTGTACTCAGACGAGACTGCACTGATAAGACCACACTGTCTTATCTTTCTGAGGGCATTAACAAGAGCTTTTATGTTTCTTTCCCCCATATAGTCCATATTTGTTCCAAGATACTTTCATCTGTCTGGTTTTGGTCTCTCTCACGTGAGAGGCTTTCCTCTGGCGCCTGGAGCTCGTTCGCGGCCATTCACGGTGGGAGCGGGGCTCTGCGTGGCAGTGCACCCGTAGGCACCGTACTGTGCACGGTTTAGCTGCCCGCCCCTGTGCTGCGAACCTGCATGTCAGTGTTTCTGTCTTTTCTCATGGGCTAGACTCCCCAGAGAATAATCTTTCAGTCTGTTGCCCGGAGGATATAATTCACTGACATTCTGCCTGCCAGTCTGTCAGGAGCCATATGGGTAGGAGGGGGGGTAGGGAGGGGGCAGGGGAACCTGCTTGCCCCACAGTTTATTTGTAAATAGTCACTTAATCCCCTTGTTTTCTGTACAGTACCCATCTTTCAACCTTACCTGTTATCCTCTAAATCAGAGACCCTCTGTTTCCCTTTTTGGCTAAATGTGCCTCCAGTTTTCTGATTTGGGGGGAGGGGGGCGGTAGGCGACAGTTGCCCAGCTGTGGGGAATGAGGAGAGCACCCTGGGCTCTGACTGTCCCTTGAAGTGACTTTGAACCCATCTTCTTCTCCGCTGGCAGACACACTGGAGGTCAGCAGGTCTTGGGAGGGCGCTATGGTACAAGTTGGGTTGGCTCTCTTCTTCCCTCACTGGTTGCTTAGGAGTTATTTTCTTGAATATACTAAGTAAAATTTCGCTTACTCGTCTTTATTACAGCTTCTAAAACTTTCTGATTATTGTCTGTTTTAATTTCCTCTATCTTTGTAGCATTCTGCCTTTTAAAATGATCTCTTACTGCTTATGGTAGTTGGATGTCAACAGGAAGCAGAGTGTGATGTGTGTGTTCAATACTGTCTTTAGCTGAGGGTTCTGGGCATTTGACTTTAACAAACACTATTTTACAATAGAAAGAGGGTAGTTGGTAGAGGAATAGGAAGAATTTGCACTGTCTTCCTAGTCATAAAGAAAAGTGAATAAAAAGAACTTTTGATATTGAGCTGGTTTTTCTCATCTTCTAGGACATTCTGTCTCTTCTGAACGTCTTTCCCAAAGACTTTGGACACCTAAGTCTGTCAGCAAAGCTGTGTCTGACAGTAGGGCTGATGTGGGCCTTCTCCGCCCACCAGTGGCTCCTGAGCCTCAAAGTGCCAGAAGGGGACATGCTGATGAGAAGACTTTGCTTTCAAACATTCCTGGAAACAGGTATCTCTTTACTGTGTTATTAAGGATTCAATTAGATGCTGACATTAAATACTATTTCAGATTGTTAACCTGCTAAAATATGCAAGCCATCTATTTTTTATTTAATTTCACAATGGCCCTGTAACATATAGGCAGTACCTCTTTTATAAATGAGAAAACTAAGGCTTAGGATTCCAGATTGCTGAATGGACATATTTAGATTAGCAAAGAATACCATAGAACTAAAAGGAAAAGAAGTCATTATAGTGTCCTTTGGTGCTAAACAGACTGCAACTTGGTGCTTGACAAGTTAATGTAACTTTACTTCACTTTCATCGTCTACAAAGAGCAGTATTGATGCTTCCTTACAGGGTCATTGAGAGGAAGGCATTTGTACCAGCCTTTATAGAAAGTGTCTTGAGATTGCTGTCTTCACAGGTGGCAGAACGTGGGAGAAGGGGGAGCTACTGTGTACTGCACGATGATTAGGGGCTGGCTACACATGGTTCTAGGTTCTTAGCATGCACCATTTCATTTAACCCTCACAACAACCCTGGGAGGTACTAGATCCCACTTTTCAGTGAGAAAACTGCGTAGGTTAGTGATACACCCAAATCCAGCTTACAGTCAGTGACGCCGGATGCTGCTTGCACTCATTCTACTGCTTCTGCACAAACGACACCAAAATTGCCCGTTTGGGCCTTGGTCATGAATGTAAATGTACCGGAGTATGATAGGAAAAGACACTTCAAAATAAGTAGAAAATAAAATTGTAGTCTGGAGCCAAGGGAGGACTATTAGATTTATTATTAACCTGGGGAATGAGACAACATTGAATACTCAGTCATCGCAGCAAACAAGGCTGTCAAAAATATAAAGAATGCCGTACGAATTGAGATAGGGGAAACAAATAAACTTTATTGTTCTTTTTTTTTTTTTAATTAAATGATTCAAGTTTCAGCTCTTTTTAAGATTTTATTTATTTATTTTTAGAGGGGGAAGGGAGAGAGAGAAACATCAATGTGCGGTTGCTGGGGGCCATGGCCTGCAACCCAGGCATGTGCCCTGACTGGGAATCGAACCTGTGATGCTTTGGTTCGCAGCCCATGCTCAATCCACTGAGCTATGCCAGCCAGGGCAACTTTATTGTTCTTAAATAGTTCATAAAGCAAGTTTAGATTTTTTAATTTTTTTGTATAAACCGAAGTATTATTGAGCTTGCTTGGGGACTAAAATATTTCAGATGCTCTAGAAGTCTATGGATTATAAAATACCAATTTATCATAATTTCTTAAATGCAACTTCTTTTACTTTGTATATCCTGTAGTTTATTATCTTGTACTAAAGAAGGTCCATAACTGTATTTAGGTGATATTACAGGCACTCTTTAAAAAAGTTTTACTTAATTCCCCAAAATAGTCCTGAAAGAGAGCATCTTACAAGTAAACTTCATGAAGTGAAAGCAAAGTGAAGCTGAAAACTAGAAGAATTGAAAAAATATATATGTATATATGTGTATTATAAATACATATATGTACACATGTGTGTGTACACACACACACATAACCCCACAATGTGGAAGAGGTTGCGACAGGTATTTTTAATAAAGTACAAGATAAGAACATTAGAATTATGTGCTATATATACACTATAACTAACAAGTAAATGTAGCCAACTCCAGCTACATAATAGTTGAGTTACTGTTTCACCCTCCCACCTCGTTCCCCTAGAAGTCAGCTTTCTCCTAACCTTCTCGGGTATGTAGTTCTGGATCTGGCTGAGGTTCAGAGAATCGCTGGTGAACTGACCAACATGGAAACAGGCTCGTGAGCTTTCTGGAGAAGCATACAGTTGGTTTGTAAAACCACCCTGTAGTAGCTACAGTCCCAAACTAACCTGTCTGAATCAGGCCTGATCTTGAACCAGGCTCCATTTTTTATCGTAAAGGATAGTCTCTAACACAAAAGACAGCAACATGATTGTCTGAATACAGTGCTATTTTTTTTCTTTTTTCAGGAACAGCATAGTAGAAGATTCTCAGTGTCCTAGATTACAAGATTTAACTGAAGGAAACCATGTGAGTCTTACTCTAGTGTAGTAGATAGCCTAGCATGTTATCTATTTATGTTATTGTGTATAGTAACTCCATAAACAACCCCTATAATTTCCATTGGAAATCTAAAATCAGTAATATAAAATGAGAGTTCTTGTTTTAAAGGCCTTTAGCTTGTTTGAGACTGTAGTGTCATTTCTTTTTTTTTTTAAATATTTTTATTGATTATGCTGTTACAGTTGTCCCATTTTCCCCCTTCACTCCCCTCTACCCTGCCCACCTCCCCACATTCCCCCCCTTTAGTTCATGTCCATGTGTCATAAGTTCTTTAGCTTCTACATTTCCCATACTATTATTGCCCTCCCCCTATTTTCTACCTATTGTCTATGCTACTTATTCTCTATATCTTTTCCCCCTCTCTCCTCCTCCCACTTACCTGTTGCTAACTCTCCATGTGATCTCCATTTCTGTGGTTCTGTTCCTGTTCTAGCTGTTTGCTTAGTTTGCTTTTGTTTTAGTTATGGTTGTTACTAACTGTGAGTTTGAAGTCTTTTTCTTACTGTTCATATTTTTAATCTTCATTTTCTTAGGTAAGTCCCTTTAACATTTCATATAATAAGGGCTTGGTGATGATGAACTCCTTTAACTTGGCCTTATCTGAGAAGCACTTTATCTGCCCTTCCATTCTCAATGAAAGCTTTGCTGGATAGAGCAATCTTGGATGTAGGTCCCTTGCCTTTCAGGACTTGGAATACTTCTTTCCAGCCCCTTCTTGCCTGCAAGGTCTCTTTTGAGAAACCAGCTGACATTCTGATGGGAACTCCTTTGTAGGTAACTGTCCCCTTATCTCTTGATGCTTCTAGGATTCTCTCCTTCATTTTTACCTTGGCTAATGTAATTCTGATGTGCCTTGGTGTGTTCCTCCTTGGGTCCAACTTCTATGGGACTCTCTGAGCTTCCTGGACTTCCTGGAAGTCTATTTCCCTTGCCAGATTAGGAAAGTTCTCCTTTATTATTTGTTCAAATAACCTTTCCACTTGTTGTTTTCCCTCTTCCCCTTCTGGTACCCCTATGATTCGGATGTTGGAACGTTTAAAGATGTCCTGGAGGTCCCTAAGCCTCTCCTCATTTTTTTGAATTCTTGTTTCTTCATTCTTTTCTGTTTGGTTGTTCCTTTCTTTCTTCTGGTCCACTCCATTGATTTGAGTCCCAGTTTTCTTCCCCTCACTATTGGTTCCCTGCGCGTTTTCCTTCATTTCTCTTATTGTTGCCTGCATTTGTTCATCTAATTTATGACCAAAGTCAACCAATTCTGTGAACATCCTGATCACCAGTGCTTTGAACTGTGCATCTGATAGGTTAGCTATCTCTTGGTCACTTAAAAAAAATTGGCTCTGGGGCTTTCAATTCTGTTTGAGCCATCTTTTTTATTTTTTATTTTCCTTTGGTCTGGTTGCAGGTGTTACGTATGGGCGGTGGAGCCTTAGGTTTTCACCAGGGTGGGGCACCCCAGTCGCTGGGTTGTGACGTTGTATGTGGGGGCGGGGTCTGAGAGGGAACAATGGCACTTCCTCCACTCTCTCCAGGACCTCAGTCCACCCTGCCACCTCCCACAAGCAAACTGGGCCCCCCTGGTGCTGGCTTCCGGGCGGGCGGGCCTGTGCACTTTCTCGGACTCTGTGCGTTTCCCCCAGGAGCCTCCTGTAAGGCTGAGAGAATCTGCCGGCCTCAGCTCCCACCGGTGTTTTCAGTCTGTGCTCTTAGGCTTTGTTTCTCAGTGGCACTGGGTCCCTGGGTTGTGCGGTCTGTGTTGCTGCCTATTTTCGCTTAGTTTGTCTGTGCGCTAACGTGTGGCTACTGCGCACTGGGTCTGCTCGTTGCCTCCTGGGCCCATGGTCTGCCATCGGTCGGTCAGCCGCCCCTGTGCTTCTGGGGTTCGCCAACTGGCATCTGCACCCTGTGTGCCCGCGTCTGCCAGCCACTGCTCTTTCCTGCCAAAACCCCTTGACCCCTCTCCGTAGGCCTCCGACTGCTCCCCTCCTTACCGGTCTGGATGTACGGTAGTCAGACTTCCATTTGGTTCATTTCTCTCTGTTCTGGTTGTTTCTTGTTTCTCAGTTTTTGTTGTCCTGAGTTTTGGTTGCGCGAGGAGACACGGTGTGACCACCTGTGCCTCCGTCTTGGCCGGAGACTGTAGTGTCATCATATTCTCTAACTCAAACCAAGATTATTATTTTTAGTTTTTATTATAACACAGCCACATTTATTTATATTCTTATTTATGTATTTATTTATTATGTATTGTATCTGATTGCCTTTGCAATAGAATAGACTTGAGTAGTTGTGGCAGAGACTCTACGGCTCAAAAAGCCTTTTTAAAAAATGTGCTGTCAGGCACTTCACAGAAAATGTTTGTCAGTCTCTGAAGTGAGTGCAGGTATTACTGAGAAACTTTCCTTCAGTCATACTATTGCTGTTATTATGTAAACTAATCATTTAAGAAGCAAGATAGTAGGGTTTACAGTGTTCTTTAGCCTGCATTTAGAATGTCATTCATCTATTTTTTATCATTTTTTTATTTGTTTATATTTAGAGGGAAGGGAGGGAGGAGAGGGAGAGAAACATCATTATGTGGTTGCCTCTCGTGCACCCCCTACTGGGGACCTGACCCGAAATTCAGGCATGAGCCCTGACTGGGAATCGAACCAGTGACACTTTGGTTCACAGGCTGGCACTCAATCCACTAAGCCACACCAGCCTGGGTTATTTTTATTATTTTGAATAGCAATAAGACTTTGTCTAATTGTTCCATTGTTTGGTAATTAAATATAATAATCATTTTTATTTCCAGGATGTAAATAAGATAAACTTTGAGATGGATTGTTCACCCAGTGAAAGAATGGGTTTGCTGCTACCTGCTGGTGAAGTGGTTGTCATGAATTCTTCAGTAACAACACAGGATGTTCTGATGAGTAGCCCTGAAAAAAATATACCGCCACAAAGTAGCATCTCACAGGAAGAAGAGATTAAAATTTCCCAGTCAGGTGAGGTCCTTTCAGTATATTTGAGGCTTTATTAAATAAATGAAATTACACTACTGTATATTATAAATATCCCTGGGTACCAGTTTCTAAGAATGAAGATTGAAAATTGGACAGTTACAGTAAATATTTTATGAGAATTAGTTTGTGTTGTAGCACCCTATTCTCCCCCCCCCACCCCACAAAATCTTTGAAGGTGGACTTACTGAAAATCAACAGCAGACACTAGTATGTTGGAAATAAGTAGCATTTTACATTAGATCTTCACTGTTTGTGAAAATTCAGAATTAGAAAAAATTCCCTCAAGTTTTCTCATTTTTAGTTCTCCTTTCAATGCATACATCTTCAAACCATCCTTCCAAATGCCCTATTTTTCTTCCCTAATGTTTATTCCTGCCTACTTTGTTGTGATTACTCTGCATTAGGAAATGGCTCTTTCATTTTTGTTATAATATAATGTCTGATGGTTTCACCTAACTTCATCTGCTACTCAGCAGTGCTGTTCTGGCTGGGGCCTAAGACAAAATGAATACTACTTTGGCCAGACATTTAAAGCACTCCAGCTATGTTCTTCATCTAGCATCTTTTGGGCACCTTTAATATTACAAGCATGAGATTTGCTTACAAAAGACTCTTTTTAGACTGAAATTAGGGATAAGAATTTTATTAAGAAATTCAAACACACTTTAAAAAGTGTTATAGCATAAGATGACCTATATTTTTGTCTTAGCATTTGATAATATGGAACTTTTCCTATTTCTTATTGCTTTGTTAATTTCTAACAACCCTTAAGCACAAAAATAGTCTTTAAAAAGTTAAAAATAGTCTTTTTTTGTTTTTCAGTATTACTTGATAAAAATCTCACTACTGAATGCCAACTTCTTGATTCAGTAAGTTTTCCACTTAATTTGAAAAGTTTCTTTAAATACTTGATTTTTTTATGAAATGAGTATTACTTGTTAATTTGTGTACGAAGTTTAAAATTTACATCTTGTCGTTTTCTTTATTGTAAAATATATTTGTACATTTTTATCAAAATGGGAGCAAAATTTCATGTTTATATACTTTAAAATATAGTAGTTTTTATTTCTAAATTCTGAAGATTTATTTCTCTATGTGATTTATGAATCAAATTTGTTATGGCAAATTGATTGAATACTTGGCTTGGATCATGTTGGGGATTTCTAAGTGATGCAAGAAAAATATAGCATAAAGTTTCTGTCCACCTGAAGTTTGCAGCTGGGGAGATAATGTCTGTTCTACCTTTAGTCATCATTGGTTATTTTCATTCTGTTTGTTTTAGATAACCATATTTATTTGGAGGCTATTTTAACTGGAAGCTCTCTTGGCTTTACTCTTGGTGATCTTGTTTTTAAGTCTAGTTCAAACATTAGTCTTTCTGTGAAGCCTTTCTGTGAAAGCTCTCATCTCTGCATGTTAATTTATGCATAGGCACAGGTACAGATAGGCACACAGTGTACACTGAGCACATGTAATCTCTTACTAAGAGAATAATATGAATTATTATATTAACATATTATAATTTCAGGAATCTATTTACCTTGTTAATTATAAATTCCTCTGTAGGCAGAGCTCTGATTTATATTAACTATGGCATGAATGAGAAAGTGCTTTATTTCCTACTGTTTACAGCATTGGTTTGTAGCCCTTCACCCAGATATTTTTATTTCAATCGTCTGTAGTAGGGCCTTCATCAGGTGATTTTAATGTGTAGCCAGGGCCAGCAACTCTGGTTTACCTTGAAATTTGCAGGGCCTACTGCCAAATGGGTCAGGGACCTTAATGAAACAGAGCTAAGCGACCTACCTGATAAAAGAGTTCAAAGTAATTGTCATAAAGTTGCTCACCAAGCATGGGAGGAGAATCAATGAATTCAGTGAGAACTGTCACAGGGAGACAGAAAGTACCAAACAGAAGTTATAACAGAAATGAAAACCTTCCTAGAAGGGTTTAGCAGCAGACTGGATAAACACGAAGCACAAATCAACGAGCTGGAAGACAAAGCAGTGGAACACATGCAGACAGAGAAGCAAAATGAAAGAGAATTGTTTTACCTTAAGTGACCTCTGGGACGACATCAAGCAGAATGTCATTTGCATTGTAAGGGCCCCAGAAGAAGAGAGAGAGAGCGGACCAAAAAGTTATTTGAAGAAATAATGGCTGTGAACTTCCCTACGCTGGTGAAGGAAACAGATGTCCAGGCCCAAAAAGCCCAGAGTTCCAAACAAGATGAACCCAAAGAGACATACATCAAAAGACATTATAATTAAAATGACAAATGTTAAAGATAAGGAGAGAATCTTAAAAGCAGCAAGAGAAAAACAACTTAGTACATACAAGGGAATTCAGCAGAAACTTTACGAACCGAAGGTGAGTGGCATGACTCATTCAAACTGCTGAAAGGGAAAAAATTTCCAAATGAGAGTTCTCTACCGGGAAGAGTTATCCCTCAGAATTGAGGATGAGATTAAGAGTTTCCCAGATAAGGAAAAAGTAAAGGAGTCCAACACCATTAAACCAGCCTGCACAAGTGTTAAAGGGACTTTTCTAAGCTGAAAAGAGAAGGCACTAATTAATAATAAGAAAGCATAGGAAAGTAAAAATCTCACTGAAAAATATAAATATGCAGTAATGGCAGTTGATCAATGATTTAAGTGTGAAGGTTAAAAGGCAGAGGTAGTAAAATTAACTAAAATTACTATAATTAGTTAAGGGAAGCAGAAAATTAAAGATGTCGAATGTGTTATCAAAAATAAAGCCTGTAGGGTGGGGGGAGCAACAGTGTAAAGCTTTGGACTGTGTTCATATTTAAGTTGCTGTCAGTTTAAAAGAGACTGTTATATAGAGGTGGTATACAAGACGTGGACTTCATGGTAACCACAAAGAAAAATGTTTAAATTATACTAAACACACAAAAGAAAGTGAGAAAGGAATCTAAACATAACAGTAAAGAAAACTATCCTGGTGGGTGGGGGGAGAATGGAGACAACTGTACTTGAACAACAATAAAAAAAAAGAAAAATAAGTAAATTAAGAAATAAATTAATAAAAAATTAAGACTAAAAATATAAAAAGAAAGCCATCAAATCACAAGGAAGAGAGAAAGAGAAAAGAGGAACAGAGAGGAATTACAAAAACAGCCAGAAAACAATTAACAAATGGCAATAAGTATGTACCGTATTTGTAGGACTAAAATGCACCTGACCATAAGACGCACCTAGGTTTTAGAGGAGAAAAATAGGAAAAAAATTTTGAAGGAAAAAATTTGGTAAAATATTTAATAGCCTGTGACCCCAGTCCACCGCCACTGCCCCTCTCCCCCACACCCAGCGAGCCAGGTAAGTTACATATTATAATTTTATATGTATACATTCGGACTATGAGACACACCTCCATTTTCCTCCTAAATGCCCGGGGGGGTGGGGGGGGTGCGTCTTATAGTCTGAAAAATATGGTACTTATCAATAACAAACTTAAATGTAAATAGACTAAATTTGCCAACCAAAACACACAGAGTGGCTAAATGGGTTTAAAGGGGAAAAATACAAGATCCATCTGCATGCTGCCTGCAAGAGACTTCTGAAATAAGGACATGCAGAGACTGAATGTGAAGGGTGGGAAAAGATATTCTGTGCAAATGGAAATGAAAGGAAAGCTGGTGTGGCTATACTTATATCAGAAAGAAAGTAGACTTTAAAATAAAGACTGTAGCCCTGGCTGGTGTGGCTCAGTGAATTGAGTGCTGGCCTACAAAGTAAAAAGTTGCTGGTTCAATTACCAGACAGGGCACATGCCTGGGGTGTGGACAGGTCCCCAGTAGGGGCTGTGAGTGTGAGAGGCAACCACACATTGATATTTCTCTCCCTCTCTTTTTCCTTTCCTGTTGTTTTCCCTAAAAATGAATAAATAAAACCTTTAAAAAAATTTTTTTTAAAACAACAAAGACTATAACAAAAGACAAAGAAGGGCTCTGCATAATCATAAAGGGATCAACCTAGCAAGAAGATGTAACATTTATAAATACAAATGTAATATTAATGGACTTAAAAGGAGAAAATTAAAGCAATTAAATAACTAACTATAGGGTACATTAACACCCACTTACAGCAACAGATCAGACAGAGAATCATTTAGAAAACATTGAACTATACTTTTTTTTTTTTTTAAGATTTTATATGTTTATTTTTAGAGGGAGGGGAGGGAGGGAGAAAAACATTGATGTATGAAAGAACATCAATTGGTTGCCTCTTTCACATCCATAACTGGGGACCTGGCCCACAACCCAGGCATGCACCCTGACTGGGAATCAAATCATCGACCTTTTGGTTCGTTCTTAGGCCCTGCTCAATCCACTGAGCCACACCAGCCAGGGCTGGACTACTCTTTCTGAAAGCAGCCAGAGGTGGCCTCTGAAAATGGTTTGCTGTGTTCACTTGACCCAGAAACCCCACAAAATCATGCAAATCAATAGGTTAACATCTTTGGGTTCACTTTAAGAACACCCATGAAACTGCCCATTAAGGGTATGCATATCCAAAAAGCCACAAAGAACCTAATGATGTCACTTTACAGAAGCAATGTGTGCCATTCCGTTGTGATAGTGCTGGAGTTAGTAGGTGAGCCCAGGCCAACCAGTGGGGCTAGACACAGGGTTAGTCACCCAAAAAGGGTGCTGAATTTTTGCTATGCAGGCTTAAAATGCAGAGAGTAATAATGACGTTAAGGGTTTAGATGTAGATTCTCTGGTCATTGAGCACATCCAGGTGAACAAAACAGAACTAAACTTAGATGTGACACAGAACTTGGAGCTCATGGGTGGATTAACCCAAACATGAGCTCTCCCTGTCACATTGTGGTGATCCTTAGTGAAAAAGAGCAGTTTGCTCCTAAACCAGAAGAGGAGGGTTCACAGAAGAAAAATATCCCAGTAGAAACTGAAGAGACAAAACGTATGGACCAGGAGTAAATTAAGATGAAAAGAAATGCCAATAAAGTAAAAGGAGTAAAAAGAAAGAAAGAAGGAAAGAAAGAAAGGGGGGAGAGGGAGGGAGGAAGATCAAGCTTAAGTGGTGCATTAGATCAGAAGGACTTAATAGATATATACAGAATATTCCATCCAAAAATGGCAGAATATACAGTCTTAAGTGTACACAGAACATTCTCCAGGATAGACCACATAGTAGTACACAAATTTTAATAAATTCACAGAGCCTTGGCTCGTGTGGCTCAGTGGGTTGAGTGCTGGCCTGTGAGCCAAAGACTTGCAGGTTTGATTCCCAGTCGGGGCACAGGCCTGGGTTGCAGGCCAGGTGCCCAGTGGGGGGCGCATGAAAGTCAACCACACATTGATATTTCTCTCCCTCCATTCCTCTCTCTAGAAATAAATAACTAAAATCTTTTTAAAAAATAAATAAATTCAAGAAGATTGAAGTCATATCAATTACAAGAAGAAAACTGGAAAAACCACAGAAACATGAAGGTTAAACAATATGCTGGTGAACAAACACTGGCTCACCAAAGAAATCAAGAATACCTAGAGATACATTAGAACAGAAATACAATGTAACAAACTCTACAGGATGCAGCAAAAGTGGTTCTAAGAGGGACATTCATAACAATATTGGCCTACATCAAGAAAAAAAATCTCAAAATGGATCAGGAGATGGCCTTGATTTGCTAAGCTTTGATCTCAGAATATAAAAATTTCATTAAGGCAAGTATAGGACTACTAAACAGCAACTATTGCTTGGCTTCCTTAAGCCACTAATTCCTTAAGGACCTCTGTATATCTTGGCTTTCATTATCTTTCAAAGATGCCTTCTTTGCATTCAGGCTGTGGGCCAACCTGGATCTCCAGAGCAGAATGAAGTTTGTTACTGTGACCCTCTGTTCTTTCTTGCCCTCACCTTTCTTTAATCATAGGCTGAGGCCTAGAGGGTCAGGGACTTTAGCATAAGGCCAATTTATGTACATGTGACTTAATTCTGATTAAGTCAGATCTGAATTCTGAATGACTGTTTCTTATATGATATTATAACTAAGTCTAGAAAAACAATCATATTCTGTTTTTAGTATGTTAGTAATGCAATTAAAATTGCTTCACAATCATACATTATCTTGTTGATAAATCTTAGTATTTTATAATTTAGTCTCCTTGTGAATTCTTTTCCACTTCCATAAATATTAGAAATTATATTTAAAAATTTTTATAGGTTCATCTATTTTAGAACTATGTATTATTCTGTAGCATCATTTGAACCCAAAGTAGGGATTTGAGGAGGAACAAAGAAAAAGGATCTCAGCAGGATCACATTCTAATGAAAGGCCTATTAAGTGTTGTTGTATGGTTAGAGTGGGCTTGTGAAATCTGCCCACGTGACTTTTATTCATTGTGCAATATGCCGCTGAAGTGCATTTACCTATTACTGATCACCTTTTAGGCATGTATTAATTAATAGACCTTTTTTTTTTCAGCTAAAAACTATGTATTTGAAATTAGATCTGGAAAGTTACTCAATCATTATGTTACTAATAATTTTATTGTGGGGGGAAATACTATTGACGTTATAATTTACGATTCATTTGCAGTGTTGAAGTAAATTGGTGAAACTCTTGAGGGTGCTTTAAGTGACTTCTCTGCACTTGTTCTCCAGCCAGGCCTCAGCTGCAGTAACCCTGTGGGGAGGAGACGGCGAGAACAGGCCAAACACATTTCCTTCGGTGGTAACCTGATTACCTTTTCACCTCTAAGGCCCCTCAGTGGAGAACAACCAGGAGAATTTTGAATGTAAAAATAATTCCAACATTTTCCTTCATATTATCAACGCTGTGGTAAATTCTTAGAATACCAAAAGGATGGAGACTTTGTATTTTTGTTCACTTCTATTCAATCCATTTATATAGTGTCATGGAATGTTTTAATATTCATTGTTCACCAAAGTGTATGTTGGTTGTGGTGCTGTTTCTCAAGGGAAGTGGGGATATTTTGTACAATAGCCATGCAGAATAAAAAGTGTACCATGCCTTGCCTTTCTTCTTTAAAATGTATAAGCTTAAAGCTAAGAACGCTTACTCAGAGCTTATGAATACTCTTCAGCTTAATCAAAATATAGTACTAAACTTTGACAGAAATATTTGTGTCCTTTCATACTTTACTTTTAGGTCGAACTTTCAATTTGTCGATGTGGGACAGCTTTGCATATTGCATTTTCCAGGGTATACTGAGATTCCTTAGGTGAGCTTTCTGGATTCTGATGTCAGTTTACATGTTGCCATTTCAAATGTTAAACAGGTGCCCATTGTGTTCTTGCCTTTTTTATTTTCCCCTTGAACATAACTGACAGGTTCTGAAGGAAATGCTTTCTTTGAAGAGAATTACGTCAATCACTTTATGTGTTTGAAGAATTTCTCTTTTATAAAACCCTTACTCAAAGGTTTGTAGCAGACAGGGCCCTGAGCAACAGCACTGAGTAACAGCACTGAGAAGAGTCAGCGTGGCTAAAGTTTGTAACCAGGCGCTCGTCCAGTTACTTCTGCCTTCGAACAGGCTGACCGATGAACAGGAACTGTGTGGGTCAGACCCTAAGACCCTAGTCCGCGTGAGAACATGCGGTTTTCGAACAAGGAAACACATGTACCTTTGTTTCTTAAATCCATGCAAGCAGTTGGGAGGCCATGTGGAGTGCCGTCTTAGAAGAATGCTCTCTAAATGCCTAAGTCTTACGAAAAGATAAAAATTGCTTTTATTCATTAATGAACAATTCAAGCAAGATATGTGGAATTGTTCACTAATGAATGCATATGTAATGAATGCATTTTATGTATGCTTCTTTGCATATGCATATATAAGGAAACGGAGGAGTCTGGCAAGCCCTAGCGCTGTCCGCTGGTGTGTGGGTGGGGGTCAGGGGTCACGACCTGGCTGGCCTGTCATGTCATTTCGCCCCACCGGGAGATGAAGCAGTCTGGCTAGAGGTAGCCCACGCCCAGGGTGTATGGGAAGGGGTTCTGTATCCCTGCCTGGCTGGCCGGTCTAGTGCTTTCGCCTCAGCCAGGAGAAGGACCAGTCCTGCCTCACAAACTCCACCCCCGGGGTGGTGGTAAAGGGCCTGGGTCCCGGCCTGACTTGCCAGTCGATTCATTTCGCCCAAGCTGGGAAACACAGTCTGGCCTTTGCTAGGGCCCCCACCCCGGGACGTGGCCAGGGTCCTGGCCTTGGCCTGGCTGGCGGGTTGAGTCATTTCGCGCCAGCCAGGACACAGAGGACTCTGGCCCAAGGGATCCCCACACCCGGGTTTGAGGTGGGGGTGCCGGTCCCCGCCTGTCTGGCCGATCGAGTCATTTCGCTCCAACCGGGAGCTGGAGGAGTCTAGCAGGCCCTAGCACCGCCCACTGAAGTGTGGGTGGGGCGCTGGGGTCACCATCCGGCTGGCCTGTGGTATCAATTCGTCCCACAGGGAGACAGAGGAGTCTGGCCCAAGAAATCCCCACCCCCAGGGTGTAGGTGGGGGGCCTGGGTCCCCGCCTGGCTGGCCGTTTGAATCCTTTCGCCTCAGCCAGGAGAAGGACCAGTCCTGCTGCACCAGCTCCAACCACAGGGTGGTGGTTTGGGGGCCTGGGTCCGGGCCTGGCTGGCAGGTCTAGTCATTTCGCCCCAGGGGAATTTGAAGCAGTGTGGTTAAAGGTTGCCCCCACACAGGGTGTATGGGTGGGGTTCTTGGGTCCCTGCCTGGCTGGCCGGTCTAGTCTGATCGCCTCAGCTGGGAGAAGGACCAGTAGTTCCCCACGAGCCCCACCCCCAGTGTGGTAGTGGGGGGCCTTGGTCCCGGCCTTTCTAGCCAGTCCAGTCACTTGGCCGAAGCCCGGAACACAGTCCGGCCTTCCCTTAGGGCCGCCCCAATGTGGCCTCAGTCCCAGCCTGGGCCTGGCTGGCGGGTCGAGTCATTTTGCCCCAGCCGGGATATGAAGCACTTTGGCTAGAAATTGCCCCCGCCCAGGGTGTATGGGTGGGGGTCCTGGGTCCCTTCCTGCCTGGCCGGTCTAGTGCCTTCGCCTGAACCAGGAGAAGGACAAGTCCTGCCACACGAACTCCACCCCCGGGGTGGTGGTGGAGAGCCTCTGTCCCGGCCTGGGTTGCCAGTCGATTCATTTCGCCCAAGCCAGGAAACACAGTCTGGCCTGCTCTAGGGCCGCCCTCATGTGTCCTGGCCTCCGTCCCCCATCTTTCATGCACTATGTGTAGTGGAGCTCAGAAATCTGTGTCCTGAGAAGTGTAGACAGTCAGAAGACAGTTCTGTGAATCTGCGGCTGAGTGTTAATCGTGCAGTGTATTTTCTGTGAAAAGTGCATTTCTATCAGCACAAACAGTCACGAACTCCTTCTAGGTGAGTCATTCACACTGAAATGTGACTCCCTTGAAGAAAACACCCTTATGGAAACATGTTGTACAGAGTTCCTTACACTTTTGCACGGATGTCATATTGCCAGGGTTTTTGCAATGCTGGGCGCCCCCAGGACCACACAGGGTTTTCCCGCTGCTGTGGTAGGTAAGGGTGCTCAGAAATTCTACTTTTGCAGCGATTTCCATGGGGAGAAATAGCTCCTAAGACCGAGTTTGTGTGGCGGTTGCCCCAACAGGAGCCTAACCCATGGAGTTGCTTTGGAAGAAAGAAACTCTAAGGGGCAAAAGGCTGCCAAGTCGTCTATCATGCCCAAAGTGTAGGACAGCTCAGAAATCTGTGTCCTGAGGAGTTCAGACCAGCAGAAGACAGTTCTGTGAATCTGCGGCTGAGTGTTAATAGTACTGTGTATTTTCTGTAAAAAGAGCATTTCTACCAGAATGAACGGTAATTAACTCTTTCAAAGTGAGGAATTCACACTCAGATGTGACTCCCTTGAAGAAAACTCATTTAATTAAGCACCTTGCAACCAGTTCATAACACGACTCCATGTATTTTTTACGACACGGGTTGAAATGCCTCTGCTCTACTGTAACACACACTGTTTTCACTGTTCTGTAGGAATGACACTCAGAAATGCAACTTTTCCAGTAATTTTCCTAAGAAATAGCCTCTAAGATCAAGTTTGTGTTACAACTGCGTGAACAGAGGCCTAACTCATTGAAATCCTTAAGAAGGAAGAAACTCTAAGGTTCAACATGCTGCGAAGTCGTCTCTTACGTAAAGAGTTTAGGACAGTAGAGAAATCTGTGTATTGAGTAGTACAGACTGGCAGAAGACAGTTTTGTCCATATACAGCTGAGAAAGAATCTAACAGAGTATTATCTGAGAAAAGCGCATTTCTCTCAGAATGAACTGTAATTAACTCTTCCAAAGTTGGGAATTCACACACAGAGAACACCTGCTTAATGAAGACATATTGAGCAACTAATTCATTCATCACACCTCGATGTAATACTCAATTTAATTTTGAAGGCAAAAGTGCCTATCCTCCCATTTGTTTTAATGTAAATCCAAAAACCAATGTTACTGGTTTTGTGCAAGCCACTCATAGATCTCAGCTTACAGACTCCCCTCAATTTGAGCCAGGAGCTAGAGATCTCTGGGGGATTATGCTGATGCTACCAGGGGGGTCAGCATATAATTTTACAACTGGACATGGACATCGCCCAAAATCAATCCCGTCATGCACACAGGCAGTACCAGTAGATAAAAATTGGGAATTAATGGATCCTTATGTAAAATATCCTGCTTGGAATCGATGTGGGTTTAACAAAAACGTATTATGGAAAGTTACAAACACCAATGAAGTAATCTCTGATTGGTCAATATCCAGTCCTGGGTATGATTATAGAAACTATCTAAAATCAAATGATAAAAATATATATTTGGTCTAATATCTATGTTCCCCCTCCTCAATCTGTAAGTAGATGGTATTCTCAAGGATGGGTAACTCCTATTCTCTCCTTTAAAGTTAATGAAACTTATTTCCCTCAATCTCATGTATGGCAACTATTACCAGCAACTTCTACTATATTTTTCAGAGACTCTTATATGAAACCTCAAAGAAGCACTGTATCTGCTTCTGTGAGAAATCCTTTTGCTATTCTGAATCCTGGACCCACAGGAAATCTTACCATACAGCATGCCTCTTCAATGCATCCTATTACCTGCTCTGGTTGTCACCTCACTAATTGCCTCTCCTATGAGGACAAAGTTGAGGTTTTTCTGATTTTAAGACAGCCTCCTTTTGTAATGCTTCCAGTTAAGTTAGACATTCCATGGTATGATGACCCCGGTTTACAAGCATTGCAACTAGCTAATCAATCCTTGCAACGCTCAAAGCGATTTGTAACAGCCTTAATATTAGGAATCACCACCTTAATTACAATCATAGGATCAATAGCAGCTTCCACTGCCGCATTAGTTCAGCAGATTCAAACAGCTCATCATATAGACCAGTTAACTCATAACATAACTCTTGCATTAGCCGCACAAGAAAAAATAGATCCAGATTTAGAAGGAAAAGTTAATGCTCTAGAAGAAGCAGTATTGCACATAGGAAATCAACTACTTGCCCTCCGAGTCAGACTAACTGTAAAATGTCATTCCGAGTTTAAATGGATTTGTGTAACTCCCTTGCCCTATAATGCAACTGAAGTTCCTTGGACTCAAATTCAGCATGACCTTACTGGGTTGTGGAATCATAGCACCATGGGGATAGATATAGAAACCTTACATTGGGACTTCCGGCCAAGATGGAGGCATAGGTGGACGCAACATTCCTCCACGCATAACCAAGATAGGAACAACAACGATTTAGAAATAGAATAACATCCAGAACTGACAGAAAATTGATTTAAATGGAAGTCGGACAACCAAGAAGTTGAAATAGACCTGTTCATCCAGACCGGTAGGAGGGGCGGAGTCGGGCAGCTGGGTGCGAGTCACAGCTCGGAAAGCAGAGTTGGGACCGGGCGCATAAGGCATCCGAGGGTGCGTAAGGCATCTGGGGAGTGCAAGACCACAGCGGGTAGACCCTGAGTGCGCTTGTGGCAGCTGGCAGGCCCCGGCAGAGGGTTGGCACCTGGCAGACCCAGTGAGGCAGCGATTGTAAAGCAAGGCAGTGCGCGCGACTCAGGATCCCAGCGCTGGGAAATAGAGCCTTGGGACACTGATCGTGGAAACCTGTGGAAGTTGAGGCGCAGGGAGAGACACCCAGCCTCACAGGAGAGCTCCTTGGAGGGTCCCACAGCGTGCACAAGCCCACCCCAATTCTGGGAATTGGCACCAGAGGGGCCCAGTTTGCTTGGAGGAAGCAGCAGAAGGGACTCAGGTTCTCCCACGGAGAACAGAGCAACCGCCATTGTTCCCTCTCGACCCCGCCCCCACATACAACTCACAACCCAGCAACTGGGGTGCCCCACCCTGGCGAACACCTAAGGCTCCGCCCCCTACTGTAACAGGTGTGACCAGACTGAAAAAGAGAGAGAGAGAGAGAGAGAGAGATGGCTCAAACAGAAGAACAAATCAGAGCCCCAGAACTCATCCTTTTAAGCGACCGAGAAATAGCCAACCTATCAGATGCACAGTTCAAAACACTGGTGATCAGGAAGCTCACAGAATTGGTTGATTTTGGACACAAATTAGATGAACAAATGCAGGCTACGATAAGAGAAATGAAGGAAAATGCACATGGAATCAATAGTGATGGGAAGGAAACTGAGACTAAAAACAATAGAGTGGACCAGAAGGAAGAAAGAAACCACCAAACAGGAAAGAATGGAGAAATAAGAATTCAAAAAAATGAGGAGAAGCTTAGGAACCTCCACGACATCTTTAAACGTTCCAACATCCGAATTATAGGTTTACCAGAAGGGAAAGAGGAAGAGCAAGATATTGAAAACTTATTTGAAAACATAATGAAGGAGAACTTCCCCATTCTGGCAAAGGAAATAGACTTCCATGAAGTCCAGGAAGCTCAGAGAGTCCCAAAGAAATTGGACCAGATTACAACCGACACCACAGAAATACAAAGAATTGTAAGAAATTACTATGAAGAACTGTATGCCAAGAAATTTGAAAACCTAGATGAAATGGACAAATTTCTAGAAAAATATAATCTTTCTAAACTCAATGAAAAAGAAGTAGAAAACCTGAACAAACCAATAACAGCAAAAGAAATTGAAGCAGTAATTAAAAAACTCCCAACACACAAAAGCCCTGGACCAGATGGTTTCACAGGAGAATTCTACAAAGCATTTAAGGAAGAGCTAATCCCTATCCTGCACAGGCTATTCCAAAAAATCCAAAAAGATGGAAGACTCCCAAACTCTTTTTATGAGGCCAACATCATCCTAATTCCAAAACTAGATAAAGACACAACAAAGAAAGAAAACTTCAGGCCAATATCTCTGATGAACATTGACGCTAAAATCCTCAACAAAATACTGGCAAACCGCATCCAACAATACATTAAAAAGATCATCCACCGTGACCAAGTGGGTTTCATCCCAGGCATGCAAGGATGGTTCAATATTCGCAAATCAGTTAATGTAATTCATCATGTAAACAAAAGCAAAGACAAAAATCACATGACCATTTCAATAGATGCAGAAAAAGCATTTGATAAGGTACAGCATCCATTTATGATAAAAACACTCAGCAAAGTGGGAATAGAGGGAACATTTCTTAACATAATAAAGGCCATATATGACAGACCTACAGCGAGCATCATACTCAATGGACAAAAACTAAAATCTTTTCCACTAAGAACAGGAACAAGACAAGGCTGTCCACTTTCACCACTTTTATTCAATATAGTATTGGAAGTTTTAGCCACAGCACTCAGACAAGAAAAGGAAATAAAAGGCATCCAAATCGGAAAGGAGGAAACAAAACTGTCATTGTTTGCTGATGACATGATAG